>MU612464.1:0-17961 GCA_025201675.1 Cunninghamella echinulata
AAAGGTGATCATATAGTATATTAATTCATAAAAAACATTTTTTTTTCTTTGGGAAAAATCTATTTTTTTTATTTTTTAATAGGACAAGAAGAATTTGACCGTTTACGATCTTTGTCCTACGCAGATACCCACGTCGTAATGATGTGCTACGCTGTTGATAATCGTGATTCTTTGGATAATATACCTAATAGATGGTTAGAAGAAATTGTTGATCATTGTCCTGATGCAAAATTAATTTTAGTAGCTCTTAAGTGCGATTTACGTGATGATGATGAAAAATTAAAAAAAATGAAATCCTCACCTATTATGTACGAGGAGGTAAATTTATAAAAAGGGAAAAAAAAACATGAGTTGGTGAAACCTTTTTTTTTTCTTCGGATTTCTAACAAGATTTGTAAAAAATGCTTTTTTATACTATATTTATTATTAGGGTTTAGCTGTTGCTCGTAGTATTAACGCTGTTAGATATCTTGGTAAAATACATTATATTAAAATAAAAAGAGGAAAAAAAATGAAAAGGAATAAATGAACATAACATAGAATAATAATAATAATATAATATACAATACAATATACATATTTATTTATTTATTTGTTTATTTTAGAATGCTCTGCTAAACACAATCGAGGAATTCGTGAAGTTTTCGAACAGGCAGGAAGAGTTGCACTTTCAAGTAAGTATAAAATAAAGTAAAATAAAAGGATAGGATGATAATAATATTAGAGAAAGATTCTTACTAATGTTATATTTTTATTTTTATTTTTTATATTTCATAGCTCATTTAAAAACGGATAAAGATCGATCTTCTTCTTGTATTATTTTGTAATTTTATAGATCACTATTCTTATATACCAAACTATACTATTCTCCCTTACTCCTTAGTTACTTTGTTACATTCACCTTTCTTTTTTCTTAATGTTTTGTTGTTATTGCTACTAATACTATTTTACTATTATTATTATTTTACTATTTATTATTATTATTATTATAATCCTTATATTATTTTTATTTTGTAATCTCCTTTTCGTATTATTATATTCAATAAAAAAAGAATAGATATAATAATTTGATTTTCCAATCGATATTACTTTTATTTTGTATAAGAATTAGTAAAAGAATAAGAATGGATGAACTTATTCGACACGACCTTGGATTTTTAAAATATCAGAAAAGACGCCAAATGAAGTAACTTCGGCTCCAGCACCAGCACCTTGGATAATAAGACCATTAGGGAAATACTTTGTAGTGAATTTAATGATATTATCACTACCTTGTAAAGAAGCAAATGGATGAGATCCAGGATATCTATATGATAAAAATGAAAATGAAAAAAAATAAAATAAATACCCTTCTTTTTTTAAGAAAAACTCGTGATCATAAAATAGATGATGGCCATGATGATTTTACTTACTTTACTAATTTGACACCAGTTTCATTACCAACGAAATCGATAACACCAACACAACGTAATACTTGACCTTCCTTCTTAGCATCTTCATTTAATTTAGCAAAATCATTATCATATTCGGGTAATTTTTCTAAGAATTCTTCAGCTGTAGCAACAGTTTGTAAAGGTTTAGGAACAATGTTTTCAACTGATAAGGTAGATAAATCTAAATCTAAACCAGCAAGACGACCACAAATAGTTACCTACAAAATAAAGAGTAGAAGAAGAAAAAAGCGAGAAAGGAAGGTGAATGATTGATTATTATTTAATATTCTATAAATATATATATATATATATTTATGCATCTCTTAAATTTTTTCTAATATGTATATATATGAACAATTCTTTTATTATATTAATATTTTTTTATGTTATTACCTTTCTAGCAACATCAACACCATTTAAATCATCTCTTGGATCAGGTTCAGTATAACCTAATTCTTTAGCTGTTTTAACACTATCTGAAAAGGTACCCTTGTTATCACCAGATAAGGTAGAGAATTTATTAAAAAGATAACTGAGAGTACCAGAAAAGATTCCTTCCACCTTTTCGATTTTATCGCCAGTATTGACAAGATCATTTAAGGTGTTTAATACAGGTAAACCAGCTCCAACAGAGGATTCGAAGTAAGTAAAAGGAGCCTTACCAGTACCATTTAAATTTCCAGATAAGGTCTTAATTTTTTTATATAAAGCAAGATCACCAGCGAGACCCTTTTTATTGGCAGCCACCACACTAAGCCCTTGTTCTAACCAAGTAGGATATAAACCAGCAACAACATCAGAAGCAGAACAATCTACAATAATGCCATGTTCTTCGGTATCAGAAAGGTATTTGGCAAGAACGCCTAAATCAGCATCAATACTATCTTGTTGTAAATTGGATTTCCAGTTGTTTAAATCAAGTGGTGCATAGGTCGTGTCAGATAAAAGCATTTTTTTGGAAGAACTTAAACCAACTATTTTTAAAGTTTGATAACCGGTTGCTTTGATTTGATTTACTAATTCGGAACCAACAAAACCAACGCCAACAATACCAATATTAACCATTTTTTTATGTATTTATTTATTTCAAAGTGATAATAGACAAAAGAAAGGAAAGGAAAGAGAAAAGAGAAAAAAGATGCAAGAAAAAAAATTTTAATGGTTTTTAAAAAAAAAATTATTCAGATTTCGCCATTCAAATTTTTATTGGTTGAATGACTCATTGACTAAGAAAAAAAATAGATTATTTTTCAAAATTACAGAAAAAAAGGTAATATATAAAAAAAATGGATCATATGCAAAAAAAACCTTTATTTACTAGCATCAATTTCTTTTTGTGTTTTTGTTTTTAAAGTTAAAGCATGTAAACCTTGCTTGAGTTCATCATCGAGTAAAGAATAAATCAATCTATGACGTTGCATCAAAGACTATTTTTTTTTTAAAAAAAAAAAAAGGTATATATATCAATTACCAACATAAATTAAAAAAATAAAAAAAATTGATATTTATGTTTTTACCTTTCCTTCGAATTTGTCAGATACAACAGTAACCCTTATTCAAATATATGTATATATATATATTAATATATCATTCCAAATACAATATATTTATACCTATTAATTTATTTATTTAGCTTACTTAAAGTGAGTTTCTTTATTTGTATTTCCTTTCATAGCTGCATGGTGAGCGTGTAAATGAGATTCGTTTACAATTTCTAAAATATTAGGTTCCAATGATTCTGTTACCTAATAATATTATTATATAAAGAAAAGAAAAAAAGAAAAACCATACTTAAAGTTGAGTATATACATGTTACATATATATATATATATATCTAACTACCTTTTGTTCAATGGATAATTGAACAGGGCCTTTTTCTGGGGTAGTCATAAAATCGTTTAAAAAGCGAGAAGTAGCAGGTGCTGAATAAAAACGTCGAGTTATTGAAATAGAAGATCGAGGAACACTCAAAAAAGACTTGAGCATAGCTTTTTTTTAAAAAAAAGAAAAAGAAGGAAGAGAGTTAAAAAATAACAGGAGAAAGAAATTTTTTTTAAAAAAATACTTGTGCGCTCTTTAAAAAAAAATGATCAGCTTTTTCTTTTTCTAATATTTAATAACTGGCTATAATGATAGTAAATTATGTATACATTTAATTTTTGATATATATAATACAATATGTTACGCTGGAAATAATATATACAATTATTTTAAATGCTATGACACAAATACTTACTAAATAATAATAATAAATATCAAATATAATTAGCTTTAAGAAAAATTAGCATCATTTTGCTAAAAAAGGAATAAAGTAGTTTATGCACTACAAAGTTTTTTTATTTTATTTTTTACATGACTTATACTTGTATGTTTTTAATATTTAAAATGACAGATAATTATAGGAATATAAAAAACAGCATTCAAAGAATAATATATTTAATAAAACATTAATCTATCTCTATATAATAAACCAAATGAAGTGAAACTTTAACCGAATAAATAAATAAATATTTAATATGAGCATAGTTATTTAATTATGTCAGTCGATATCAATGGTTATTGTAAGAGAATTAAATTACATAGAGGTAATAGCTGTATTATAAATATATTATAATTTTATATCCATTGGTTTATTATCTACTGAAATAAGCAAATGTTTAACTTGAAGTATGATTCTTTAAACATCTCGAATATTCATATTTAGAGCTTTTTTTTTTATTTTTTATTTTAATAATTATTTAAAATATAGACAAAAGTTTATTTTATTTTACTTTATTTTATTTATATATAATAACGATATTATATAAATGTGACGACGATTAAATAATGGACTTTGATTATTTTACTAATTATTTCTTTTTAAAAAATTATTGATGATTTAAAAATCATGCATTTTTTTTTTATTAATGCTGGATATTAAAAAAAACCTTGTGAAAAAAAATTGTATGGTAGGTGGGTGGTAAAAAAATAAAAAAATTTAAGCTCAAATTTTTTTTTATTTTCCTCCTTCACTCCAGCACTTTTTGTTTTACAGTAAAATAATTAAATGGACGATTTCGATATTGCTAGTTTCCGTGAACATTCTTCTAATTCAACTATAAATAATTCTCTTTCTTTTTTACAAAAAAGTAAAAATAAAAAAGACATAAAATATATTATATAGCAAAAATATATAGTAATTGCTATGGTAGTAAGAGTATACTTATATATAAACGCTCCCTTTTTTATTTCCTTTGTTTTGTTTCTATACATCCTTTTCAACAAATAAATATCACATATTCAACTTCGTATCGATTAGGAAAACTATTAGGTTTAGATGATTCCGATTCTGATTCAGATTCAAACGATGATGATATTATATCAATTAGTAATAAAAGAAAAATACAGAAAGTGTTAGAGAAAGCTAATGAAACACTGCAGGACGACAATCTTGATAATATTTCATCTTCACTAACACCAGAACCATCCTCTCTAGAAACAAAAATAAAAGACAGTATATCTAGGTAATATAGATACATTCAAATATTATCGAGAAATGGTATTTACTACAAAAATATTTCATTGTAACTAACGGTTTATTATTATTACTATTACTATTTTTATTATTTTTGTTGTTATTAGTGATATTAAAAATATAGTAACATTGGATGATGAAGAAAGTGAAGATGAGAAAGAGGATAAAAAAAACGAAGGGTAAGAGAAGGGAATCATCATACACAGTATTTTATCATATTTGTTATTTATATGAATGAATGAGTCAATGATTAATGATCTATCAATTTATTAAATATGCATATATATATATATATATGTATATATTTATAGATCATCTTCAACTTTAACAACAACATCGATACCAATCATACAACAACAGCAAAAATCAACAGCACATATAGAAACAATAGACTTGGACTCTGATGATGAAGATTTAGACCCCGAACTCATTAAAATGGCAGAGCAAGATAATACAGATGAAATCAACTCTTATGGATCTAGTGCCACCTCGCCCCCTCAAAGAATAGAAATTAAAGTTCAGTTTGTTAATTTACAAGAAACCGTTGATCCACAAATTCGAGCTGTCATTGACATGTTATGTAAACCAGTAAAAGTATACATTATGGATGTAAGTCAGTTTTTTTTTATAACATATAAACAATAATAACTATGATAATCATGGTCAAATATTAAAAAGGAAAATGATAATATTTTTATTCTTGTTCTTAGAATGATAGATTTGAAACATTGCTATCAAGTTACTGCAAAAAGAAACGGTTGGTTATGGACAATATGATTTTAGTTCACGATAAGATACCTGTTGTATTACGTGCAACACCTGCTAGTTTATCAATGCCTTCTGGAGTAACAAATATTATGAGTAAAATACAATAATCACAATATTAAATAAAGTAATGGTAATAAAATTAGAATAATTAATATTAAAGAGTATATATATATTTATAATAATAGAGGTATATAATAAAAAGGATTATGAAAAGAAAATTCAAATGGAACAGGCAGCAAAAGAAGCGTTATTAAATCAACTGAATCATGATTCCTTTAATGAAGAAGAATATGAAGACGACGGTGAGGATCTTAAGAATGGATTTGAAACAACAAAGGATGATGGTCGATTTATTATAAAATTACGTGGAAAAGATAAAAGGGATGTTACTTTACGAATAAAACCGGTAAGTTAGTAATTTAAATTTTTAATTTTTTTATCCGTTCGTATGAGGGGGTTATTAATTAATTACTGAAACATGGTCTTTTTTTTTAATTAATTAATCGTTTAGACAACATCCATGGAATCCATTGCTAAAGAATATATTCGAGTTTTAGGATTAGATAGTGGATTAATTGATAAGATACAATTATCTTTTGAAGGGGAAGTTTTTTCATTTGCTACATTAATCAGTGATACAGACTTGGAAGATCAAGATTTAGTATCAGTAGACATACGATAGCTCCCTTCTCCTTATTATCATAATAAGTAAAACCATCATCATCATCATCATCATTTTTATTGTCATCGTTACCACTATCATTTATATAAAAAATAATAAAGCACATTTATATATACATATATATATATATACCTTAATCTATATCATGATTGATTGAAATGGGTGAGTTATAAATGAACATCCTCTCCTATTTTGTATTTAATAAACTCTTCCAAATTTTTTTTTTCCATTATGCAACCTTGGAAAACCTTGTATATATACGAAACTCATTTTTATTTGTGGAAAAAAGTTTTTTTTTTAAAATTTATCTGAGATTTGAAATGACAAATAAAAATACTAAAAATGTGGAGTTCTTACTAAATATTAGCTGATATTGAAAAAAAATAAAATAAACATTTACTTAATAGTTTTAATATAATCTATTAAAAGGCATCAAAGTTATATAAGATGAAGAAAAAGAAGCATTAAACAAAAAATATGATATGATTTTTATTTTTTATATGAATTTAAAAAATAATAATCTTTTTTATCAGGGCTAATTACTCCATTAAGAAACCATGATGATGGGAAATCTTAAACAAAAAGATGGTTTTTTTATATGTAATAATATTCTGTCACATCAATTTTATAGTTACACTAAATTATCTATAAATGATTCAAAATGGATAATGAGTAAATTGCTAATTTGAGGGTAAAAAAAAAAAAACTTTTTTTCATATGTATTGCATTTTCAGTTTTCATACTTCACATGACTATCGTATATTATTATTCTATTTATTATTTAATTGTGCTTCGTATTTTATTTGTTTATAAATATAAATATAACTGTAAATATACTAATATTATTATTATTATTATTATTATTTATATATAGATATATATATATGTATATTTCATTTTATATTATATAATATCATATTATATATAATTTTGAAAAATGAAAGATAATAAAAAAGATGATAAAGAGGTTATTTTTTTTAGCTGGAAAGAAAAAAAAAAAAAAAAGATTTACCGCTAAAAAGTTTTTTATTTCGAGATTTTTGGGTAATTTACGTTTCTAAGAAAATCGGTTATATACGGAAGCTTCGGAATTGAAATTACTATGTTGAGATGGGTAATAAAATATTTTCAAGGTAAAAAACAAGGTGAAGCATTGATATTTTTACAATACGAGTTTATAGTCAAATGAAAGTGAGATAACTTGTCTATCGATTTATTTAATTATTTATTTAAAAAGTAAATAAAATCTTCATAAATAGGCTTATTGAATTTTTATTTTAAATTGCACGGGGTTAAAAAAATCTCGTTAGTAAGTCTTTATTTTTTTTAATAAACATATTCCGCTTAGGGTCAAGTCGAGTGGAAAAAGATTGATTTTAAACTCCGAAAATATAATGAATATCGCGCCTTCATTGTTTCCATTTTTTTTTTTTCTTCCTTTCTTTCCTCTAAAATATTTTTTTTTTAAAGTTATTTTACCTATATATATATTATCTATATATATATATTGTTCTTCTCTTCATAAAAAAAAACATAGTCTGTTACATATAAACGTACTTTATATATACACCTTATATATAGTATACTTCTTTTGTTTTTTTTTCTTTTGTTATAAATTACTTTAGTTCATAATATTATCTTATTGTATGATTATTTTATTTCTATTATCTAAAAGTCAATTGTAAACCTTTGATTTTTTGTATTACATCCCAAAAAAAGCTCCACTCTTTATATTTCTATTTAATATTTTATAATATATACAATACCCCTCTCCTTAAATAATAATAATAATAACATTACGCCCTATTTTAAACAAAATATTTATATATACATACATATACACAACTCCCCTTATATTATTATTATTTTATTATTATTTAAACCATGGAAGCTATGTTATTACAAGAATTTATTGAAGCACCTTCAAAAGCTGAATCTATATTAGATAAGTTGACAACAGAACAGCTACAAATGATTGAAGCAACTCTTTATAACGTCAAGAAAAGAAAATTGGAGAAATCTGTAACCCCACCTTCTCCTCCTTCAGAATCGGAAGAAGAAACGGCTATGGAAATGGATCCCATCGTACAAACCCGTATGAGTACTAACACGTCAAGTAACAATGCTTCTTCAAAAGTAAATAATCCTTCAATCATTCAACCTATTGCTACTACGACCACTACTATGACTCCTCCCCCTCTTTCTACTACTACTACAACCATGCCTCCATCATCATCATCCACATCATCAGCTTCTAATTCTGTTGCTGCTGCCATTGCTACCGCGTTAGCTGCTGCCATGACCAATGCTGTTGCTACTACTTTAAAACAACAGCAATCAAATAATACCTTACATACTTCATCCAATCCAACAACTAATACTACTACTGCCAATTCTACTACTACTACTACTACTACAGCAACAACCGATCATATTATGAAACAACAACAGCAACAAAAAATCAAATCACCTATTGAACCTATGGCTGAAGTAAAAGATGGTGTTGAATGGGTCTCTTTTGTTTATTCTCATAACCGCGTTATGAAAAAATATACAATTAGAACGGATTTGGAAAATATTGCTTTAGATCAAATCGATGATAAATTTAAAGCTGATAATTGTGTAAGTGAAAAATAAAAAAAGAAAAAAGGAAAAAGAAGGAAATAGAAGGATAAAAAAGGAATAATGGAACAAAAAGTATGAAAAAGGGTAATAGATTAAACTTTATTTTTTTTTTTTTTAAACTATAGGTTTATCCTCGTGCCAATTTACCTAAAGACCAATATAAAGGCAATCGATGGGCTTATGAAACAGAATGTAATGTATTAGGTTGGAAACTTGCATGGCTAAATATGAGTGAAATATCTGGCAAACGAGGTTTGATTCAAAGAGCGGTTGATTCTTATCGTAATAGATATCCAAGTATGAGATCTCGTCGTGTTGCTCGTCAAGCTAAATTAATGAATGGCACGTTACGTAAAAGAAAGCAACGTGGTGATGAAGAAGATGCTTTAATTGAATTAATGTCTTCATTAACAAACAATAATCAAGCTTCCCATCATCAGCATGTATCAACAGCTACATCTAATTCATCCTCTCCTTCTTCATCCATACCAAAACATATGCCTGATCATCACCAATTACAGTGTTCTTATGTACCTCCAACAAGTTTAGATACAGCTACCATTAAACCTTCTAATCATCCTAAAACAATTGCTATGGAAGACCTTGCTACTGGGACGCGTTGTCGTATTAAAATCAATGTTGAAACGGTTTCTTTGGATTATATCCCTCATGACTTTAGATTAGCTAATTCTCCTTATCCTAGATATTTACGTTCAAACATTTCGGCAAATCGACCTAGAGCCATTGAAGAAACCATTTGTAATGAATTGGCTTGGAAATTAGTACGTATTTTAAAATAATATATATAAATATATATATATATATAATATGGAAGTTTGGGAAAGATAAAAATAAAAAGGGAATTGCATGTTTATTTATATATCTATTTGTTTTAAATTAAATTTTAATCTAGGCCTGGTTAAATCCCAAAACTTTAGCAGGAAAAAAGAATATGCTACAACGTGCCATCGATTTATATCGTAGTAAATTTATGCCAAGTATGCCACCTAGAAAATATTCCTCTCGTCAACCTATTTTAGCCACTTTACTTAATAATCCTTTATTCCAACAATTGGCAGCTTCATCTTCTACTTTAACAAGTGCTAATGGTACTACTCCTACACCTATACCTCTTAATGCTACTAATAACAACAATACTACTACTACTACTACTACTACTACTAATAATGTCACCGCCTATCCTGTTAATTCATCTTCTACATCAACATCATCGTCTATCTCTACCATTTCAAATCCATCAACAACACCCACACCGCTTACTGCATCGGCATTATCTGCTCAAAACGCCCAATATAAAAAATTAGAAGAAGAGGAAGGTAATATAATATCACCATCACCTACTATGTCATGCATTAGTGGTACTACAGCTACATTGGATTTTACAGATTGCTTGTCGCTGGCCGATGAAAATTGCTTATTATCATCATCTCCTTTAACCACATCTACCGATCTTATTCAGCAACAGCAAAACAATGATAATAGTACAGCTGATATGATGTTCCCTTCATGTTCGCCTTTATTATCATCTTGTTTTGATGAATCCAGCACAACAATTAGTTCAAGTAGTAGCGGTACTAATAGTGTTGTATGTACACCTAGTCCTCCTGTCAATTCTGATTTATTTAACTTGGCTATGGATGAAATGTATGATGTATTAATGCTTCCTCCTACTGCCATTAATGATTCTTATATGTCTGATCATCACAATAGCAATAGCGACATCAATAATAACAATGCTATGTCATCATCATCCAAAAATTATGATCCTTTATTATGTTCTCCTTCTTTACCTTCAAGTACCCTTCAACCTGATTTATTAATTAAATTAGAAAATGTGGATAATTTTGCTGATCAATTATTAGAACCTTTCTTTTAATCTTTTTTTATTTTATTTTTTTAAAAAAAACCCTCTTTTTTGTATATTTTATAACAATTTATTATTAGTATTATTTTTTTTTTAGTATATAGTTTTTATTATTATTATTATTATTATTATTTATATTTATTATTTTAATATTTTTATTTTCACTCTCTCGCTCACTTTTTTCTCTCCTTTTCCTTTTCTCCCCTTCTTACTTTCAACTTATATTACCATTTTTTTATTATTATTATTGCATTCATGATTTTTTTTATTTTTTTATTATTTTAATAGAAATACATATATACTCACTTATGTTAAATAGATATTTATTTTATATAGAAAAAAAATTTTTCTTAGAAAAAAAATTAAACTTTTGATAAATAAAAATTTTTCTCGCTCTCTTTTTTTTTTGTCATCAATAAAATGATATTATATAACAATCAATACATAATAACAATCACATGTTCATCACATTTTTCATTTTTGTTTTATGATTAGGATAAGAACTCATTACCAAATTTTATTATCAATATTTTTTATTTATATTAAAAAATAATAATCATGATCAAACTAAACTAAACTAAATAATATACATATATATATATATATAACTCAGGATGATGATCACATCTATTTGTATAAATAAATAAATATATATATAATTAGTATAAGAAATAAATAATATGATTATGATATCATGTTCATTATTTTATATATTTTTTTTCAGTTAAAAATTGGCAATAAATAGTTTTATCTCCATTAAAAAAAATTTGCAGAACAGGTCTGTTATTTTTTATCATCATGTAAAAAAAAAATAATAAAAATGAATCCATTAATTATACAAACTTACCAATACTATATTTAACGTGCTTGATACATGAAGATAGAGTAAAATTAAAATAATAATAATAAAAAAAAAATGAAATGGGAAAAAAAAGAAAGAAATCTCTTTTTTATATAACTGTGGAAGATGAAAAAAATTTTTTTTTGAAAAATTTCTATGCATTAGACTGCTTTTCTTATATTAATAAATTTTTTTTTTATTTAAAAAAAAGTTGTGTTTAAAAAATAATTATTGGAAATTTATATATAATATTTTTAAAGTTGAGCTAATTTGACATGAGCATCAGTTAATTCAGATTCTAACTGTTCAATACGAGATTGATAAGTAGCTTCATTTTTTAAAAGAATGGATTTATCAGTTTCCAAGGTAGCCAAACGAATTAATAATTGTTGGTGAATGGATTCTAATTCTGATACACGAGAGGATAATGTTTCCATTTTTTGTACTTTACGAAGTCGAGAACGTCTTGCAGCATCCGTATTTCTTTGTCTTTTCAAAGCTAATTCCGTTGATACATCAGCATTAATATCAGTGGAAGAAGAAATCAGGGGGGTAGTGACAGGTATCTTTGTTGATATTGTTTTAGATGTAGGGGAAGATGAAGAAGAAGTAGAAGACGAGGATGCTGAATAAGTTCTTTTTTTATTATTTCCATTACCATTGGTTTGTTTTAATGTAAAGGTTGGTGTTGAAGCACTCATAATATGACTTGTTACTGGTAAAGAAGCAGCAGGAGGCGTCACTTTCTTTTTAGATTTATCTTTTGATATCTTTGTAGTTGCAGAGGAAGGGGATGTGAGTTTCAATGGTGTATCCAAAGTTAGCATCATTTCTAACGGTGAAGTAGGCGATGGTGTAGTGATGACTTTCTTATTGTTTTTTTTAATTGCATTATTATTATGATCATTCAATATAGCTGTTTCTTGAGGAGAAGAAGGGGAAGGGAGGATGGATGGTTCTGATGATATTATATCTGATAAAGTGGTAGAAGGAGGAGAAGACATATCCATTAAAGAATTAAATAATACTTCAGGAGAGGACGATGGTGTCAACATATTTGCATCATGAATGGAACTCGGAGAAGTAAGAAAAAGATCTTGGATAGATGGTGAATCGTTTACCATATTATTTGCATCTAATAAATCAAGAGAATGCCAGTCATCCATAGGAGTCATTAAACCAGGATTATTTGTCATGGATAAATATAATTCTTGAAAAAGATCTGTCTCCATAGGTTTAAAAAGAGCATTCATATCAGATAATGCCATATCAGTTGGATCCATTATTCCAGTAATTGTAGTAGTAGGTGGGGTAGAAGGATTCATTTTTTTGATTTTTTGATTTGATATAATATAAAATAAAAAAAATTATATATAATAAAAATAAATAGGATGATATAAAGAAATAAAAGCTAAGTAATATATATATATATATAAATAAAAAAAAAGGGATAAGAGAGTTGGTTTTTGTGTTGTAAAGATATATAAGCAATAAAGTTAAGTGTAGAGTATATTAATATATATAATATGTATATATAAAAGTATTAAATTGAAAAGTATATGTATATATTCAACAGAGTGTTCCTAATTTGCGAGACTTGGATGTCTTTCTTGTTAGTTTACGTGTATGAGATACATTGTTGGAAACCATTGTTAGTTTGTTAGTTATAACTATTGTTATAGTTGATTGTTTTTTTGTTATTATTATAATAAAAAAAAAGGTTGAAAGTTAATATATTGTTATGTGGTGTCTGTTGTTAATCCGTACAAAGTTGTTGGTACGCAGGTTATTTAAGCAGTGAAAGCAAACATAGTATATAGACTTAATAAACAATAATCAAAAGGGTTTCAGGAATTAAATAAAAATAATAGGTTTAAAAGTAAAAGTTAAGGTTTTTATAAAAAGATTAATTAAATAAGAGTTTCTTTTTAATGATAATAAAAAGAATCTCTTAATGCGTGTAAATAAATAAATAAAAGTTCAACAAACAATTTGCCACCACAGCAAATAAAATATATATAATATATATAAATAAGAAAGAAAAAAAAAAAAGAGAAAAGAGAAAAAAACAAAAAAAAACAAAAAAAACAAGGAACGGTGAAAAAAGAATTTTTTAATTTGTAAAAAATAAAGTTAAACCAATGAATTTTTTTTTATTTTTAAAATGTCGCTAAATTTTTATTCCGAGCTTACTTTTTTTTTATATGGTTAATTTTAAATTTTTTAATATGTATCCTGGTTATTATAAGGTATGGCGTTAAAAAACCCACTAGTGTTTATAAAATAAAAACAATAAAGGTCTTTATATAATAACCATACAGAATGATCACGACTGAAAAAAATAAAGTCTTCAATTTGGATGAATCTTTTATATATTATAGTATATTATTCACATATGAACTAGTAAAAAAAAAAAAAATTAAAGCAAGACAATATATCAAGAAATAGAGGTTCATTCAAAAATATAAAATAAAAAAAAAATATTATAATAATCCCATACAAGATGATCAAGTACAATGAAAAAAAAGTCTTTGGTATTGGATGATACTTGTATATATTGTAACCTACTATTCAACCATAGACTGATTAAAAATTTGGGTAAAAAAAAACAAAAAGCAACTAATAATTGGGGTGTATCCAATATATATATAAACAGATCAAAACAAACAAAATAATACAAAGTCTTTAGAATTGGATGGTTCTTATACATGTTGTAGATTCATATCCTGTTATGAATTAGTTGAAACAAATCAAATCAAGAAAGTATATTAAAGAGCGAGAGGCACACGCAAAATGAAATATAAAAATCATTACAAATGAATAATTCTTGTACATGTTATAGCTTAGTATTCACCAATGGGGTTAGTAAAAAATTAGATCAAGGTAGTATAATATAAATTGGAAATATAAGCGAAATAAAAACAAGTTTTATAATAGTAATGCTATTAAAGGTTCTCAGAATTAGATGATGATTGTCTATTTTATAGTTTACTATTCGCTTATTGATTAATAAAACATCGAGGAAAACTAACGTAATAAAAAATATAAATGCATCAATCAATCTTATAGAATGAGAGAGTGATAATATAAACATAAATTATAAGTCCAGCAATGATCACATTTCCTTTTTTGAATTGAAAATAATATAAGGTCCTTTATATATTTTATGTTTATTAAAAAAAAAGTTTTCAGTTTTACGTAGCGAGTACAAACTTTACATTTGTTTATTAAGTAATGGAATTAATATTATCATTATTTACATAAAAAGAAAAAGAGAAAAATTAATTTAAAAGGCCAATTAAAATGGAAGAAAAAGAGGGAAAAAAAAAAAAAAAAAAGTACGGGATTATATTAAACATGGTAAGAAAGGAGGAGGAGAATATGAGGGGGTTGGAGTAAAGTGTTTGAGTCTTGTATACGTACTTAGAAAAATAATTTACCTAATCAAGATATATAAATAAAAAATAGGTGATTACTTTTTTATTTTTAAATATGGTGTAATCTCCGATATTTTATAAAGCTATTTCTTTCTCACTCTTTTTTTCTTCTTTCTTTTCACTTTATATTTATTTAATACATATATACATATATATTTATATATCCACCTGTTTATTGGTATTCTACTTTCTCTTTCTCTTTTCTTCTCTTTCCCTCCTTTTATAAATAAATAGAGCTTTTGTTTATTATAAATGTCTTTATACCATGATCATACTTCACCTTTAAATTCACCTTTAGCTTCACCTATTGGTTCACCTTATCAACAGGGTGATTGGGATCAACTGCAATCTCAGTTTACACAACAAATGTCTTTACAGCCTCCTATGCACCAACAGCAACCACCTTCTTCTCCACAGCAACAACATGTACAACAACAACAACAACAGCAGCAGCAGCAACAACAATCATCATCTACTTCTTCTTCAAACTCAGATACCTCTGAACCACCACAACAAACTAAAAATAACAATAATAATACTTTTGTACATAAACTGCATACGTAAAGTTGATATATCTATTATTTATTTATATTGTATGATAATTGTATATATTTACATATTTACATATATTTATATATATTTATATATATGTATGTTTCCTTTATTCTTTTTATTTATTATAAATAGAATGGTTGGTGATATTCAATATCAACACTTGATAGCTTGGACTTATTCAGGAACTTCATTTATAGTTTGTAATATAACAGAATTCTCAAGAGACGTACTGCCTAAGCATTTTAAACATAATAATTTTTCAAGTTTTGTTCGACAATTAAATATGTAAATAAAGATAAATATATATAAATAAAGAATTGAAAATAAAAGTAAAAAAAAGGAATTATGATCATTAATATATATATATATATATATACATAATGATGTTTTTTATTTGTTTATTATTATTATTATTTTAGGTATGGTTTTCATAAAGTAAATAAATCACCAAGGGGTCATCGCACTTTAGCCGAAAATCAAATCTGGGAATTCTCACATAGTAAGTTTTTACGAGGAAGGGCAGATTTATTAGATGAAATCAAGAGAAAGGCGCTGGAATCAGATATAGCAAGAAGAGAGCATAACGGCGTAGATATATCTTCACAAATGACAATGATGCAAATGGCTCAATCAGATATGAGGCAGCAATTGATTCAATTACAATCAAACTTTAGTCAAGTAGTAAAAGAAATAGAAGAAACAAAAAAACGGCAGGTGATACAAATGGAAATGATGAAAAATTTATTACAATTTATGTCTCAACAATTAGGTGCACCATGTAATATAAAGAGATAAAAAAATAATAATAATAAAAAGAAGGATCTTAATTAATTTAATCTATATCTATATATACCCTAATCATCACCATTTTTTTTTGTAGTACCTCCTTCACTAACATTAGATACCAATATGAATAATAATAATACTAATACTAATACAAATGATACTAATACTAATGGAAATAATAATATCAATAATAGTAATGATAATAACAATATTCATCAACATCATCATCATCATCATCATCATAATAACAACAACAACAATAATAATAATGCTCAGAATAACAATAACAATAATAACCAAAGTAATAATCGTTATAATGTAACTTCAGCTGAACAACCACCGCCTATTTATATCACTTCACATGATCCTTTACCAAAAACTGAATCTCTTTATGTACCATCAAACAATCAAGGATATAATTCTTCATCACCATCTTCATCACCACAACTATCACCTACCTCTCTTTCTAGACCAAGTTTAACTGTACAAACACATAACCTTCAACAACAAATCCCTTCCTCACCTTCTTCACCAATAGGTAATATTGATTTATCACAACCACCATTATCACCCGCTTCTTCCATTAATTCTTATAATGGTGCCATTAATACACCTCTACCACCTAGCCCAAACACTTTCTTTTCAGATGATGATCCAGCATTATATTCTCATCCCCATTCTCCTCATGCTTCCTTTTTATTAGATCAGCCACCTATTCAAGCGGATCTAAACTTAAATCACCATCATCATCACCATCACCATCAGCAACAGCAACAACAACAAGCTATGATCAATCAGCAATACCAATCTGTTCGTTTTTAAATAACATATATATAAATAATTCATATTTACTCCCTTTTTTTTTTCTCTTGGAAAAAAAAATAAAATAATGTATGCATTCATATATATTTATATATTCCAAATAAACATTATTCTTCTCATGCCATTTTTTTTTTTAATATATTTCATACTCTGCATTCTTCTTTTTTTATGGATTATTATTATTATTAGTAGTAGTAGTAAAAATATTGATGGTAATTTTTAATATTTTTATTACTATTTAGATTCTAAGAACCAGTTTTATGTTTATTTATTTTAGTACCATCGGAATAGGATGATTAAGGTTTAAACATACATAAAAATAATGTGATCAAGTAATACAATACAAACAGGTAAAATACACAATAAAAAAAAACAACAGTGGAGTTTAGTTTATAATTAGTTTTTTTTTTTAATGATTGGGTTTGTATTCTCTTTTTCTTTTCTTTTAAATGCATATATATATATATATATATCAAATATAGATAGTAAAATGTACTACTACTATAGAATGAAATGATAAATATACTACTCTTACAATTGGTTATGTTTTTATATAGCATATTTTTGATTCATATATTTATTTACAAATGGCAAAGTGCACTTGTTTTTTTTT
>MU612465.1:0-17961 GCA_025201675.1 Cunninghamella echinulata
TTAAGAAGGTAACAATACATAGTCTACTTATTTCATCGAGACTATTTAATAAATTTAAGAAGGTAACAATAAATAGACTATTTATTTCATCAAGACTACTTAATAAATTTAAGAAGGTAACAATACATAGTCTATTTATTTCATCAAGACTATTTAATTCATATAAGCAGATAACAATATATAGTTTATTTATTTTATCGAATTTATATATAAAATAACTGTGTTATATACTATTTTTATTTACTTTTTTTATTTATCCAACACTTTCGTAAACTATTGCAACTACTATAATAAAAAAATGATCTGTTGCCTTGTTTATAAATAGTTTTCCATTCAGTACCTGATTGTAACTGTTGGGATATGTATTCATTTGCTTCTTGTCGATTAATTTTATTAAACTTTCTTATACTTTTTAATGTACCAAATGTATAAGCATTTTTATTGTTATTGCTATTATCATTATTATTATTATTATTATTATTATGGTTACTGTTGCTGCTGCTTTTTCTTCTGTACATATCCATATAAATTTTTCTTTTTTGTCCTATGTATTCAAGTACTGTATCTTCTTTTGTTATATTTTGTTTAATATAATCTAAATCTCTTACAAATGTCAATGCCATATCACTAGTTTCAACACTTTTACATTTAATACCAACACTTTTACACAGATTAACAGATAATTCATATAGCTGTTGTAGAATAGGATCATGAGCGAATTTTAAAAAAAGTATTGCTGGTTGTTGTTCAAATAAGAATAACGATAATGCTATTAATGGCGATAAAGTATTACTTTCAAATTTTTTTACCGAAGATGGTGAAATCAAATAACATTTTTTTGCCCATGGAACACAAGGGTATTTATCAGCAAACGGATGTTTATTAGATTGCTTTAGATATTCACATACTTGATCAGGCGGATTTGTTATGCAAAAAACCAATAGTATTGCCTTTTTTTTTTCATTATATACGCGTTGGCAGTATTTTATAGCATTTAATGCGATCCATCTATCACTAATTGAATTTTGTATTTCGACTATTATTGGTGGATGTTGAGTTTTTGATATATATAGTACATCACAGTGCGAACCATCGTAAAACTCGCCGTCATTTACATAATAATCATCATTACCTATTGAAAAAATGATAGCATATAAATATTAATAATTCGTTTTTGTACTTTTCTCATACAACGTTACCGTACCGATAAGTGTATTTATTATATGTTCTTTAAACACATTTTGTTTGAGTATATACTTGCTGATTCTGTCTTTCCCAGGAATGTAATCATTTGGTAATTTATATTTATAAATGTCTTTATTTTCCATATTACTATATTTATAGATTTATTACATATAGTATAAAAAAAGATGATGGTGGGGGGAAAAAACAAAGAAAAAGAAAAAAATCATTGTGAGCGGCCGTAGTCTCTATTTTGTTTGTTCACACTTTTTTCAAATGAGAACTTTTATATATTTATGTATTAGTTGCAATTTAAAAATAAAAAATAGATAATTAAGAAAAACTAAAAAAAAAAAATAGACAAAAAAAAAGAGTCGGGAACAAATGATAGGTGAGTGAGAAAAAAAAATGACAGATGATCACGTCAAAAAAAAATTTTTATTGCATAAAAATTCTTTTTTTATTAGATACATTGGTATCAAGTAATATATACAAATAGAAACACATGATACGTTTTATAAAGATAAAGTCACATAGTAAAACTATATAGTATTTAAAGTAGAAAATAATTTTTTTTTTTACTCTTTCGTTTAACTTTTTTTATTCACTTATATTTCAAGGTACCTTGGTCTCTATCTTATTAACTCTCTTCGTGTCGCTATTTCTTTATTAGGTCTATCAAGCTATCTGATTGTATTTATGCTTACCGACTTGTGGTTCTATTGATCTACCAGCCATGGCTAATAAACTAACCATACTTGCAAAGGTGAAACAAGTACTGCTAATATGAAATAAACTTTTACTATAGTGACTACTGGAACAGGTTAATTACTTTATAATGGATCTATTATATTTGCTAAGGTTGTATCTGTCTACGCTAATGATTATGCTGTGGTGATTATATGGTTGTTACTTGTAAAACTACTAATGCCGTCTACCAACATATTGGTATCAAAAAAGAAAATCCTCGTGCCTCTAATACTTTTACAAAATGCACTACTGGTAAATTGGTATTTGAAAATCTGAATGAATCAATTATTAATTATTTAATGGCCTATCCTAAGTTCCAATATGGCGACCATTCTGCTCCCTGTAAGTTAATATATTGCTATTATTATTATTATTATTATTATTATATACATATATATATAAGTGTGCAAAAAAATAAAGCTAAAAATTTATACCTTTACTAAATTTATTCTATTCTATTTTTTTATTTATTTTTATTTTATTTTTTATATTTATAGCTGATTATCTTGACCCCAGAACAAGGCCAAATCCAAAAATGGACTTATTTGCTTTATGTTTAAATGACTATGTTTAAACGAAAAATCAGGCTATTTTGACTTTAATTGCAAATCGAACTAAATGTCGAAAATAGCCCATAAGGTAATTTATTTAAAAATAACTTCTATAACAATAAACTTAATAAAATAAATCAAAATACTAACTATACTTTTTTTTGTTATTTATAAATTGATAGATTGTTAAAGTACTGGATGATGACTACCCCTATGAATTTAAAAAAGTAAAAAAAATAAAAAAAAAAAAAAATAAAAATTAAAAAAATAAAAAAATTAAAAAAATAAAAAATATATAAACTAATTGAAAAGTGCGACAGTAATAGTAACACTACATAGTAAGTCTTTTGCAAGCTCTCTTCAATCAATGAGTTCTGGTGAAACAGCACAAATACATAGGCTTTGTCCGAGATTGGTGCTTGGCTTCTTGGCTCCTCATGTTTCTTTTGGTCTCGTTCCGAAATGGCTGACTCTAGTAAATTATATTCCTCTCAAGAAAATCACTTCAAGGTTAAAAGGCAAGGGCAAATAATAGCCAAAAGAATAGAAATAAAAAATTAGGAAATACTTTAAGTACATCGTTAACACCTTATATATATTCTCTTCCCAATGAGTATTAATTCGGGTATTTAAAATATATTTTGAATTTTACTTCAACGTACTATTCATTACATATATTTTAAATATCTGAATTAATACTTTTGTAGGTGACATAGTTAAGCAATTGATCCGATTGTTTGATTATCTAAATTGGATGGATAATTACTCTATAGAATATAATTCTGCTACAATATAGCCAGTCTTTAGGTAATCAGCTAGTTTAGGTGACAAACTAGCGACAAACTTATGGTGGAATGCTTCCAATTGATGATTTAGTTTCACTTTGCGAAGTTGATTGAAGGCCCAAGAGAATTTAGGGTTTCCTTGCTATGTACAGTTGCTATTACTACTTAATCATTCCTATCATTGTACTTTTAAATCATGCCATCATCACAACAATCATAATCACAATAAAATCAATAATAACTATTCCAATTAATACAAGAATACCTAAAATATACTTTATACCCTTACTGTTACCTACCAAAAGCTACTTTAGTTTGTATTAATAATACCATTACTTCTCTTTTATTATTATATTATTACTTTTATTATTATCATTATCTTACTTTTTTATTTTTTAAAATTATCATTAACATTCTATTTTTTCTTATTGTTACAATATTTTTTATTTTTATTCATATTTTATTTTATTTTTATTACCTCAATATTATACATTAATACATATTATCAAATAAATGCTTGACTTTTGTTTAAAAAAAAAAAGATAATTTTTTTTAATAATATATGTACATCAACATAAAATAAATAAATTTAAAATTATAGAATCTATTGTAAAAAAAAAAAAAAAATATGAATGCTTGTAATCTTTTTATTATTATTATTATTGCTATTATTATTTTTGTTATTATAAAAAATATTATTTTTAATTGGATACATCAATGGCCACTAATATATATATATATATATATATATATATAATCATTTAGTATATTTTATAAAATAAAATTAGATATATAGTAAAAAGTCATATAATATGTTTGATAAAATAAAATAAAAAACAGTAGCAAACTAAAACTAATACAATCAACTATTTTTATTTAATAAGATGAAAGAAATATCATTCTAACAAACTAATGAAGAACAAGACAACTTATTATATTATTCAAGCTTCCATATGTTATCCTCAAGTTAATAACATAGTAGTTTATTTAGTTAATTAATATGGTTACCATCAATTATATATTCATCTAGAAATAGATTCTGGATGTAAAATAAAAAATACAAGACAGCTAAATGATATACAGAAACTAATTACATATACGTTTTTCTTTTTTCTTTTTTTTCTTTTTGTTGGTTAATTATAAATATAAAAATATTTGAATCCAATAATATATATATATATATATATGATCTAGGCTTTACAAAAAAAATGAAAATGTATTTATTTATATATATATAGTTTGTCTTTTAAAACCTTTCGTGGTTTTTTTTGCTTTTCTTTGTTTATGGTGTTATATTGATTTTAGAAACTATAAACAACTGACCACCTTTTTTTTATTATTTTCCCAAGCTAATTTTTACACAATAAACTATTTGAAGAAACATTAAGTATTATTGTCATTATCAATTATAATTATGGCTAAAAGACTCTTTAAAAAATAGGTAAGAACGAAAAAAGGATGGCATACGACTACATTCAATTTTTTTTATATTATGCATTCTTTTTTTTTTTTGTTAGTATATATGTACATAATAAAACGAGTATTCTATTAATAAAAAAAAAATCACAAAAAAAAGAAACCTGCTTTTTTTTTGTATCATAAACAATGTTCCATTATAAAAATATATCATAGGTATCTTTTTTAAAATGTATATATAAAAAAAAAGAAACCTACTATTTTTTTTAAAAAAATGTGATTATTTTATGCAAGTTGAATGATACAAAAAAAGAATAGTGGGTTTCTTTTTTTTATTTGTTCTTGTAGTCTTATGATTATCAATTTACATAAATATTTTTTTTTCTCATTCTTTTTTTTCTCATTCTTTCTTCACTTTATTTTCATTTTTTTAAAGAAAAAGATACTCGTGTTCTCTTTGTTATGGCTATTTTTTATTTATATGTATGTATAATGAAAAAAAGCTCGAAGGGTGGCAAGCTTGTATGACAATATGTGGAATCCACCGGTATTGTTAAATACGGTCATAGACCATCGGTGTTTATATCGAGGATATAGATGCTGTAATTGGTTTAGTTGGACCTAGCTCTACCTAGTACCCTGCAAGATTGTTTGCGTTTCGATAACCCTCGATGGTGCCTTGAGGGGGAAAGGTATAATACGAGTCTGATCGTTTGGGATGTTGATAGAGTAGTTTGATTATATATTTTATATAATGAGGCGAAAATCGAACTGAAAAAACGAGAATCTTTTAATCCGTTGAAGCTTTTGGTTGGCATCTCTATAGGTAATGAAAAATTATATATACATTTACAAAAAATTCTAATATCTATATATATATTATATAGCTGAATCTTAATCTACTGAATCTACTTTATTGGGCCACGATCCTACCAAGAATCAATTTTGACACGTAAAAATATTATAAATAAATTTATTTATAAATATATTCATATATAAGGTTAACGCGCCTTTTTTTCTTAACACATAATAGTTAAACATCAATATATCAAAATATAAACAAACATTGAAATCACATGCCTCTATTTCTATTGGTCCAAAATAAATAAAATGACTTGACTTGCATGAACCTAATCAAAAAAAGCAAAATGGCTAAATCTGCTCTTCTCTCTCTGAACAAATAAAATAATAATCATATGAATTTACTCAAAAAAAACTGGAACCATTTTTCCTTTTGAATTACCATTCTCTTTTAATTTTTAAACTCCAATCTATACTAGTTAACTTAAACTTTTCTGTAGCCACTGTCCCATTTTTTATACTATACTATTATTATCGTTTTTAAATTTATATTATTATTATTATTATTATTATTATTATTATTATTATTATTATTATTGTTGTTGTTGTTGTTTTATAAACCTATACATCGTTTATTACTGTATCATTATTACATTATAAATTTATTTTAATAACCATTTATTGCTCTTAATAAAAATTGAAATTTGAAAATGTATCATAAAATAGAAAAAAAATGGTAATACTGTTTTATTTTTTAAAAAAACTATATCTTTTTACTGAAGAATACCTCTTTTATGATATATATTATACTATTATTATTATTATTAAATCATAAATATTTTTTAAAATGAATAATCAAAATTTATTATTTTAATTTCTAAAAACACTTTTGCTATTATGGCTTTATAAAAAACAAAACACACAAAAAAAATTCCTTAAGCAGGTTAATTTTTATGCTTTTTTATTTTATTCAGTATAGAGTTTATTACTACAGTAGTAATTAGTTATAATAATTTTATTAGCTGTATTAATAATTATTATTTTTCTAAAAAAAATAGCGATTATTATATACAAGCATACAGCTCAACTCCCATTATATAAAGAAAAGTAATGTAATAATATTTACAAGTATAAAATCATAATACAGTGATAATGTTATAAAGATATATAGTATAAATAGATAATGTTGAAAAATAAGCAACACTAATAATAATAGAGTTAATGATAAAATTTTTCTTCATCTTTTGCTTAAGGAACGCATTTTTTAATAAAATGGCATTATCTAATTTTTTTAATGTGCCCTCAAACCCAACGATTTCTTCATGTTTATCAGTGCCACCTTTAATGCTTCATCGATGATATACTTTTTTACATCATATTATATATTGATGCTTGCTTTTTTGTTGTTTCTAACGTGAAGTATATTTATTACTTAAACTTTAGTTATATATTTATTTTCATCAAACAACTTGAACTTCCTACCATTTATGCATTCTGGACACTCATCATAATAATTATTTCGATAGTTTACACATAATTTAATATAATAACTATTATATTTAGTTCCCTTAATTATTAAAGTTGAATGGCAACCATTTCTTTCCAAATAGGTAATTCTCTAATATAACTCCATAACAGCTCATTTACGCATGATAAACTAACTAGTTGACGAATAGTGAGAAATGAAAATATTTCGAGCAATATTTCAGAAGGTATATTTACTAAGTTTTGTTTATCTGTTAAAACTATGTTATTAAGAAGAAAAAATGAAATTAATAAAAACAAAGAAAGAAATAACGAGAGAATTTTTTATTTTATTAATGCACTTTCATAAAAAAAAAACACATAATAAATGCTTTATGTTAAATTATGTCAAAAAAAATTGAAAGTGCTCATCACTTTTTTCCTTTTTTCGCTGTTTGAACTATATATTTTTTTTCATTCTAATCACCAAGTGTGATTGACTACGGATTCACTATATTAAATTTAATGGAAACAATGTCAGAAATACCCTCAAAAACTAAAATAATTACGCTATTTGGTTTATGAGGCAAGAGAAAGTAAGGCATCGAGAAGCTTTAAGAAAATCCCCCAGGATTTCAGTGATTACATTACTGATGTTTTGAGATATATAAGAACAATTGCATAACACACCTTCGACATTCAATCTGTAGTAACCTTTCACACATTTTTTTCTTATATTAATAACATGGAAATGAAAATGAAATCACTATTATCCTAATAATTACTAGTTTTTCTTATGTTATAATTTGAATTGAGCTGTCTTCTTTTTATTAATAAAAGACTATACAAGGAGTATTATTTACCTCTTTGCTTTTATACTATATTATTTTATTCTACTTTATTTTTTTAATATATTCTTTAATAATACATCTAAAAAAATTGGATAGGTTAAAAAAATTAAAGTGCTATATACAAAAAAAAACACTTTGAAAAAAAAAGAACTATTTCTTATAAAATTGAAAAAATGTAGTGCCTTTCTTTTTTCTCTCTCTGCTTTTCTTTTACTAAAAAATTAATCTTTTATAAATAACAAATATATATATATATATTATGCCTCTCGTTTACTATATATGCTAAACGTGAGTTTTCTTTCAGGTTAAAAAATCACGTAGTGTGCGCTTAATAAAAAAATCACTGTTCATAAATACATAATATATATATATACCATACCAATAAAGTAAATTATATTATAGTAATATATAAAATAAGGTAATATTTTTTTATACCATCGCTTTTACGGAGATAAAGTGAATTGCAGGATTTGGTTTTATGACAATAATAAAACCTAAAAAATGGCCGGAGTAGGAAAAAAAGGATTTTATATTTTATGCACTAAAAAAAAAGAAATATATTTTTTTTTGCAAAAATACGTGTCTAATATAAAGAATGAATTGACCTTATTTTATTTTTTTCATTTTTATTATTATTATAATTATAACTATTAAAAAAAATGAGTCAAGGTAATAAACAGCAATATTATAAAAATCATTTATTTATTCATTTATTTAATTTATTTATATGTACATGTATACGCCTATATATTAGTAAGAAAACAATTCATTGTGATGGTCAGTGATTATACTGATGATCAAGCCTTAGAACGTCGCATGGCAACGAGACAAAAACACCTTGATATGGCTATTGATGCTCATGAAACGGGATATATTCTTTGTGGTGGAGCTATCTTTGATTCTCATGAATCACGTAAAATGATTGGCAGTATGATGATTTGTCAAGCTAATAATGAAGAAGAATTAAGAAAAAAAATTGAAAATGACCCATATGTATTGGGAAAGTAGGTTTATAATATTATATATAATAATAATAATAAGTAAAAAAAAACGATAAATGGTTGGCCATTCTTTTTATTTTATTTTAATTTATTTTATATTTAGAGTATGGGAAAAATGGACTATTTATCCTTATCGTAATGTAAAGTATTAATATATTTATATAAAAATTATAAAATATATATCTTGATTTATATTAACTTTATTATAACACTATTACGCTTTTATAGGCAATTGGTCTTGATAAAGAATTAGCTGGTGTTCCTGTAATAGTTTAAGATATAGCTTTATTTTTTTTAAAACGCCGGATTTTTTTATTTGAATTTTTTACTTCTCTTTCCCTAAATATTTTTTTTTAAAAAATAAAATAAATCATTATATTAATACACATATATAAAATATATCTATGACTATGAATGAATTTCAGTTTCCAGCTATATATGATTTCCCGCCTTTTTATACGTAAACAAAAAAATATATATAGAGAATAAATCATATGATGAAGTACATATATATTCATTTTTATTTTAATATAGAAAACTATTATTCCCAATTTTTATTTTTTAGGCGCCAACCAACAGAAACTACTTGGCAAAATCAGCTAACCCAATGGTCTGATTTGATTTTAAGGTATGCAAGACATAATAAACTATATACTCTTAATATTAATCAAGTAACAGCTCCTGGTGGCTCACCTTTATTTGAAAACACTCGTATAAAACGTAATACATGTTAAAAAGAAAAAAGACCATATATATATATATATGTATATGTGCGTGTGTGTATCTTTAAACTTTATTAATTTAATTAAAAAACAACAATATATATATAGGCCGGTTATCTTTAGAAACCTTAAAAGAAATTATAGATTATATGGTACAACAAGGTAAAAAAATAAAAAAAGATATATATAAAAACCAAAAGAGGAAAGGAAAAAGAATTCGTCATATATAAAATTTACCAGGAAAAAAAAAATTGAAAAAACTACAATATTATTAGGTACAGCAAAATGGGAAGAAGATAAAACACAAGCACTATTATTCTGGCGTAAACCTGACGATTGGGCAGATTTAATAGCACAATGGGTAATAATAATAATAATAATAATAAAATGCATAAAAGAATATATCAATAATATTTGCTATAATATTTTGGGTTTGCATGCTATATATTTATATAGGTAAACCAATGTGGGTTAAACAATGATATTGTAACAGTGTATGAAATAGCACATGGAGATTTGGCTGAAGGACAAGGTAATAAATAATTAAATAAAAATATAATACATTAAAAAAAGATACATGATCAACTGAAAAGAAATGATATAATTGATTAAGGAAAAGTATATGGATTATCAACTGGGGAAAAAATAGAATATGCACATAATCAAATAAAAAAATGTATAAATAGATTGATAAAGAAAAAGACTGTGGAAATCAACTAAATAAATATGTACACAATCAATTAAAATAGATATAGATATAAAAATATGGATAATAAAATTCTAATATACGTATTATCATATATTATTATTTTTTTCATTATATAGAATTTTATGAAATGGATCATAAAGTATTAATTGTAGCATTACAAGTCTTAGTCAAACGCGGAATGGCACAACTCTTTAAAGGTACAGAAGATGATGATATGGGTGTTAAATTTTTCGGCGTTAAATAAAATGGTCAAACATATATATTTATATCATTAAAAAATAAATAAATATGGCCATGGTACAATTATTTAAAAAGGAAAAAACGATAGTATGGGTGTTATATATATATATCTATATATTTTAAGTTAAATAAAATGATCAAGTATGTATATATACGTTTATATATATATATATATATATTGTTTTTTATTAATGAAAAAAAATAAAATGATCAGGGAATATTCACAATAATATAAAAAAACTAAAATAAGCTAATCTTTTGTTTTTTTCTGTACAAATTATAAAGAGGAAAAAGAGGAAAATTATGGAATATGGCTATATATTTTTATATAATGATGTTAAAGAATAAAAAAAATATACCATAGTGATAAAAAGAAATAAAAAAGTGATGTATATATATAATTATATATAGTTATTAATATAGGGAATTGTTCATAATATATGTTTTGATCCTTTCAATACGATGATGTGTGATTATTATTTTTTTGAATATTTTTTTATAAAAAGAGGATGATAAAAAGGATTATTTATTTATTTGGAAGAGGTGTATTTAGTAACAGCCTTGGTACCTTCAGAGACAGCGTGTTTAGCTAATTCACCAGGAAGAATAAGACGAACAGCAGTTTGGATTTCACGAGAAGAGATGGTAGAACGTTTGTTATAAGCAGCTAATTTGGAAGCTTCGGAAGCAATACGTTCAAAGATATCATTAACAAAGGAGTTCAAGATGGACATGGCCTTGTTGGAAATACCAGTATCAGGGTGAACTTGCTTTAATACCTTGTAAATGTAAGAAGAATAAGTTTCCTTACGTTGGGACTTTCTCTTCTTGTCAGAAGGAGTTTTGGTTTTCTTTTCAGTAGTCTTAGCAGGAGCTTTACCAGCGGGAGCCATTTTATTTATATATATATGAAGTGGTTTTTAGAAAAAAAAGAATATGAATGAATAAAGAAAAGAAAGAAGAAAAAAGAAAAAGAGAGAAAAAAAATTTTAAAAACCTATTTATTTTTCTTTTTCAACTTTATATAGTCATCGGAGATTACATTTTCTTTCTCCCATTTTTTGTTTGTGTATCAAAAAAATTTTGTAGGGTCGCGTATAATAATTATTTTTTTTATTTAGTAAATTCCACTTTGAATTCACCATTTTTATAGCCAACATAATAAAATTGAAAAAAAAAGATCTTATTATCATTATTATTTTTATATAATAACACGAAAACAACACGTTTTAACACGTTTATACACGTTACACTATATATATTTGAAATAAAAAAAAAAAATTATTATGTTTTTATACCATTTCATCTATTTCTTAATAAATTTTCATATTATTACCATAATATTAAAGACACAGAAAAAATAACAACTATACGCGCGCTAAGTGAAAAAAAAATAAGTCACTCCGACAAATATAAATAACACCTTAAAAAATTTGCTTCACACAGAATTTTTTTTTTCTTTTTCTCCTTTTCTTTTTTTTTTTTACACATAACTCTTTTTTTTATATTAATAATAAACTATATACATAATGTCTGGTGGTAAATCTGGTGGTAAATCTGCTTCTGGCTCCAAGTCTCAAACCCGTTCTTCTAAAGCCGGTCTTCAATTCCCTGTAGGACGTATTCATCGTCATTTACGTCGTGGTAATTATGCTCAACGTATTGGTGCTGGTGCTCCCGTTTATTTAGCTGCTGTTCTTGAATACTTAACTGCTGAAATTCTTGAATTAGCTGGTAATGCTGCTCGTGATAACAAAAAGTCTCGTATTATTCCTCGTCATTTACAATTAGCTATCCGTAACGATGAAGAATTAAATAAATTATTAGGTCATGTTACCATTGCTCAAGGTGGTGTTCTTCCTAATATTCATGCTACTCTCTTACCTAGCAAATCAAAGAAAGGTGCTGCTTCTCAAGAAATCTAAATAAATAATTAATTATCATCAACCCTCAACAGCAACGATAACAACAAAAAAACAACATCAAAAAACAACCACAATCTATTTCAAATAATATAATAAAAAATAATCAATCCATCATTATTTTTATCTCTTTTTTATCATATCATCATTATTATTTTTTCTTCTGATTATATATATATATATATATATATATATATATCTAACAAATCTTAGTATATTACAAATTAAAAAATCATTAAAAAAATATTTAATATATTATAACCACTTTTATTATTATTATCATATGTACATAGCTTTTTTTTCTAAACTATGAAAAAATAAAAAAACAAATTTACATAAACTCTATTCATTTAATCTTTCACTGATTGGTTTTTTAAATATTTTTAATATATTAATATATTTATGGATTTAATTTATATATTTATAGATAAGTTCGAAAGGAAACTTGTATTTTTTAGTTGAAAGATACAATGCGTCTTTTATAAACTACAAAAAAAAATTAATACTATATGATTGATTTTATATATTATATACAGACTTTAATAAAATATGCTTTAATAGAATTGATTTTTTTAAAAAAAAAAAAAGTATAGAATAAGCTATTTGAATAAAGAGAAAAAAAAATGATAATTCATAAAAGAATAGTAGGGATTGGTAAATATTATATTTATATATAGATATAAAAAAAAAAAAACTACTATTAAAATTATTATTATTATTTATAAAGTATAAGATAGATTTCTTTAACCGCCGAAACCATAGAGGGTACGACCTTGGCGTTTCAAAGCATAAACAACATCTAAAGAAGTAACAGTCTTTCTCTTAGCATGTTCAGTATAAGTAACGGCATCACGGATAACGTTTTCTAAGAAAACTTTAAGAACACCACGGGTTTCTTCGTAGATGAGACCAGAAATACGTTTAACACCACCACGACGAGCGAGACGACGAATAGCAGGCTTAGTAATACCTTGAATGTTATCACGAAGAATCTTACGATGACGCTATTTATATATTTAAAAAAAATAGTATTTTATGATTAATAAAATATGTAAAAAAAAACTCTCTTTACACCCTTTTTTCTTTAAAAAAAAAGAAATAATATAGATTGATTTATATATTCTATTTTTATTTATTTCTTACCTTGGCACCACCTTTTCCTAAACCTTTACCACCTTTACCGCGACCAGCCATTATAAATTTATATTAAATTGAAAAAAAAGAAAAAAAATATAAAAGAGAAAAAAGAAAAAGAAAAAGAAAAGGAAAAGAGAAAAAAGAAAGGAAATAGTAAACAAGAATTTTTATAATATTCATTTTTTTAAAATACCGCTAGCAGAATTTTTTTCGCGAATGAAAAAAAAAAGGGATACCATTTTTTTACTATCACTATTTTTAAAATTGCAAATTAATTAAAATGCTAATGATTTAAATAATCGAATCATCATTATATACTTATATAAAATTGGTAGAATAAAGCAAAAAAACACAAAACATAGATAATTACTCTGCTCCTTCTTATCATTATTATTATTATCATCTTCTTACAGACCATTTTAAATAGCTTGATTTATATTAATATCTTTATTATTATGTATTTATGAAAAAAAAATAATTGATAGTAAAAAAATTGTTGTTAAATTATCATTCGCGAACTGGTATTTTTTTACTACCACGGTTCATTACGCGCCGTTTCACTGATATTTATATCAATGAAAAAAATTTAGAGTCAGCCTTCGCGTTTTGGTTTTTAAAGCAGTCATTTTAAAAAAAAATATAGTTGAATTTTTTTTAACATTCTTTTCTTTTTCTTTTTCCCTTTTTCCTTTTCTTTTTTTTATAAAATTATATATATAAATAAAAATGGCTCGTACTAAACAAACAGCTCGTAAATCAACTGGTGGTAAAGCTCCTCGTAAACAATTAGCTACTAAAGCTGCTCGTAAATCCGCCCCTTCTACTGGTGGTGTCAAGAAACCTCATCGTTATAGACCCGGTACTGTTGCTCTTCGTGAAATTCGTCGTTACCAAAAGTCTACCGAATTATTGATCCGTAAATTACCTTTCCAACGTTTAGTTCGTGAAATCGCTCAAGACTTCAAGACTGATTTACGTTTCCAATCCTCTGCTATTGGTGCCTTACAAGAAGCTTCTGAAGCTTACCTTGTTTCTCTCTTTGAAGATACCAACTTGGCTGCTATCCATGCTAAACGTGTTACTATTCAACCTAAGGATATTCAATTAGCTCGTCGTCTCCGTGGTGAACGCTCTTAAAAAAATATTTCCTTTTCTTTTTTAGTATTAAAAAAAAATAAACCATCATTTATATATATCTCTTTTTTTTATATATATTTATTTCTTTTTTTTATCTCGCTCAATTCATCCAACAACACTTTCATAAAATAATAATAATAATCACCCTTACATAATTCACTTTTTCGTAAATAAATAAATATATTACTCATCATCAACACCATTATTATCATTATTTCATCTTTTTTTTATCAATATCATTCATGATTAGATATTATTTATTGTATAAATAAACCACCTTTTATTATTTTTTATCATTTAAAAATGGTATATATTTTGAACAGTTTTTATATTGATTGTATTTGTTTTTATTATAAAATAAAACAAATATGTATCTCCTTTTTTTTTATTATTATTTTTCACCTCCTTATGTATTTTCTTTTCCATTTATTCTAAATAAATAAATATTCATATTTACCATTTACTACTACAAAACATACACAAAACTTTTATTTTTTTGTTAAAAAAGATCAAGTTTCTTTCAGTCTTTATTATATACGTGCCTACTCTTTAATTTCTCTCTTTTTTTTAAAAATATTTTATTCTTATAATCAGTCTTTGTCTTTTCATTAAATAGAATTATAGAAACAATGAAATTAAAAAGATAACATTCTTTAATTTTTAAATAAAAGTAAATTTTTATTGTAAGTATTTCAAATATGAAAAATCAGTTCAACTTTCATCCAATAGCTGAATAGCTCAGGGGAAGAGCGGTGGGCCCATAACCCACAGGTCCCTGGATCGAAACCAGGTTCAGCTACTTGCTTTTTTGGTTCACTTACATGGGTAAATATTTTGCCCTTCCAATTAAAATGGGTTTTACTTTTTTCTTTAAAAGGATATTTTATGCAAAAATGAAAAATATTAACTGTTGTGGATTCTTTTAGTTGTTTAGAAAGTAGAATTCCCTTTGTTGTGTGTGTTTTTGATAAAAGTTATTTTTGTTAAAATAAAATAAGTGATTTTGTATTGTTGTGGATTCTTTTGGTTGTTTAGAAAGTAGAATTTCTTTTTATAATTTTGGATAATAGATAATTATATAGTTTAGTTTAGTTGTCAGTGAGCACCAGTATCTTGTTTTATAAGCAGAAACATCTTAGTAGAAACATCTTAGTTTAGATAAATAAAATAAAACAAATTAATATTGAATAGTGAACAATATTATATTAAAATAATCAATCTTTAGCTAAAAAAATGTGTTGATAAAACTTATTTATTAAAGAAAAGTATTTTCAAAATTAACTGTTTTTTCAAAAAATGGAATAAAACCTGTTTTTTACATCAAAGTAATTTGAATTTAAAATACTGATCAATGCTATATATTCAATCATGTGTATATATACTGGATTAAAATGTAAAATATAATAAGATATAAATATAATGATTGATAAATATATAAACTTAATACAAATATTATTTCTGTGTTTTGTCTAAATATGGAAGGTTTAGCCAGAACATAACAATATATATAATAAATAGGAGAGTTCCAGTGTGCTCAGTTCTTGTTTTATGAGTAGAACGACTTAACATAAGATAGAAGTAAAAATAAAATAAAATAAACTATTTGAAAAATTCATAAGTATAAAGCTTATATACAAACGAATTTCAAGGTCAGAGAGTAGACTATTATATAAAAAGGATAATAATCGAATGAAATGAAAATAAAAAAATAAAATAAAAATATAAAAGTTTATATATATTGTATATAAAATAATAATTCATTTAAGAAATAAAATACTTATTGTATAAAATAAATATAAAAATTTTAAACACTGTTAGGATTGTTATCCTATACAAAATATTGTTTAGTAGTATTTATGGTTTTATGTCTTTTTAATTGTGTTTAGAAATCTATCTTTATAAACACAATAAATATATATCTAACCATAATGAATAGAAATTTTGGATTATTTAAAAAATTAATGAATTTGGGATTAATTTGGATGAGTTAAAAAAAATATAGTAATTTTTATTGATTATTATCTAATGTTTATTAGTTAACATGTATTAAGCTGCATTTTCATCAACTGCATTTTCATCTTCAATTATATCTTTTAATAAATATATATATTTTTGGATAGTATCTACTGAGATGCTGTTGCACGTATATCCAGAATACTTTTGATTTTCCACATAGATATCTATACTTCCTTCATTTGCTAGATAGTAACCTAAATTTGCTAGATAGTTACCAGATCTTGCTTTGTAAATATCATGATTCCATAACCTGATGAAATTTTCTACATTTTTCATTTTTGTAATTTTGCTGCTGGATTTATTTTCGCACATAAAAAGTTTTTCATCTTTCTTGAATGATATAATCCATGAATTTGTATTATTGATTTCATATCTTTTTTTAACATCCGGATCATGTACTTTATAATGAGTTAATTCAATATAATGCTTTTTATCGTCCATTTTTTTTTAAAAATTATATAAATTTTGAATTTTGAATTGATTTGAAAATTAATAGAAAAAGATAGCTTTAAAATAATCTTTTCCTTTATATAAGTGTTTCAACGAGTTGGTTACATAATCGCTTTCATCATTTTTTATAGTGTTGGTATTTTTATTGTGGTACGTTGTAGAAATATAGTCCATTATTACAAGCCAAATGATAGTAATACTACATAGCACAAATACACAATATTTATTGAAAGCAATGTAATACAGTCAGATGATCAGCTAAACTCAACATAAATATTTTAAATAATTTAGATCAGATGTTAATTTAATAACAAGAAAAAAAATTATAACTTCGTTTAATAAAGTGGTTCTTTCTATTTAAGTTACTATATAAAATACTCTATATACTATACTGTACGAAATTTAATAAAAATAAAATATAACATTGAATAAAAATTAGCAATATTATAATAAAATAAGATAAATTAATATTAGCCAATAATCAACAGTATTAAAAATAAAATAATTTGGCGAATATAAAATAATATTTTATCAAGTTTTTTAATAAGAAAATAGCCGATTCAAATAATAATAATAATAATTGAAGTATCTCTACCAAAAAAATATAAAAAAGCATTTTCTTCTTCCTAGGAGAGAAAAAGCGAATGGCCAATTTTTCTTCTTGGATGAAAGAAAGTAAAATATAATCAAAAGAAATAGAAACAAAAGAAATAAATATATTTCTTTTCAAACAAAAAAAAAAAAAAACGATAGTAAGGTATTTTTATTTATTATTCAGAAATAAAAATTCGGATAATAATAACAATAAAAAATAAAAAATAACACTC
>MU612466.1:0-11735 GCA_025201675.1 Cunninghamella echinulata
TCATAATAACAAACTGTCATTGTCTCTTTCTTTTTTTTTTTTTTTACTGGATACTCCGCTAACTCTTTATTCATGCAAAAAAGAAAAAGTGTGATGTCTTTTTATTTACTCCCCTTAAAGAAAAATCATATTTTCTTTTTTATTTATCATTAGTTACAATCGAGAGATCTTAATATTAACCGAACTAAACCAACCCACAGATTTAAACTTGATCAGATGATTATATTAAATAATCCATTTTCATTATAAACTCTCGCTTTTTTTCTTTCTTTCTTCTTTCTCTTTCCTTTCTCTCCCTTTTTTTTTAAAAAAAATAAAATAAAATAAATAGCCAATGATATATTTTTCACTAAGGAGTGTTTTTAATTAACACGAGTGGTATATAAAATATACATATATATATATAAAATATAATATATAAAAAAGGAGAATGTAATCAACACGAGGCTTACACCATAATATATATATATATATATATATACATATATACATATATACATATATACATATATATACACCTGCCTGCCTGCCTGCCTGTACTCTCCTTAAATGATTTTATATTATATTATTAATACTTAAATCTCCCTTATGTATAAAATATATAAATGATATTAATGATGGTGATATGTATAATTTCGGTTAATAACTGATTTTGGAAGGATTCATCATCATCTTTTTCTTTCTTTCTCTCCATGGGGTATCGATGGTTCTTTTTTTTTTTTTTATTCTAATAAATTGAAAAAGAAATATACATCTTTGAAAAAAAATTTTTTTTTCTTTTTCTCCTTTTTTTTTCATTTCGACTATAAAAAACGAAAACGATGTATTATCTGTTTCTTTTATTATGGAGTTGGACCCTTTTTTCTCCTCTCAAGTAACTATCATCATGATGAATAATAATGAAAAATGCTATTGAAAGTGGCAAAAAAGAAAAAAAAGGTTTTATTCAACAAAACCACATTTTATATACAAGTGTAGTTATAACTTAAATCCTTTACTTTCCCTTAATATTGTCCTTTTTTAAATCTATAAAATAATGTATATAATTACCATTTTTTTTTTAAAAAAAAAAAAAGTTGAAACACGTTAAAGAAAGGTATATTCTCCTTTCCTATTTCTTTTTTTATATACCTTCATTATATTTGGTTTTTAAAGGGTCCATTTAGATGCTATGTCACATGTCGTTCCTTTTAATACTATAGAATGAATACGTTATCTTATTGTTCCCTTTTTTTTTTTGTTACTCCTCTTCTTTTGTTTCCAGTTGTCAAAAGCTGATTATTAGTATAAGTGGTCATCTTTTTTCTTTTTTTTAGTAGTATTATTGATTAGCCATGCAATGCTTTATTATGTTCAGATAACGAATTATTTATTGATTCTAGATGATCATTATTTTAATCTGATGGGTTGTTTCATATTTATCATCAATAAATACATAATAATTTATTTTTTTTCTGATTTTCCTTATTTAGATCTTAATATTTTGTTGGAGATATCTTTTTTTTTTTTTTTTAAAAAAAAAAAAAAGGAACGAGATAGAGGTCGATTTGATCATAGGAAAAAAACTCCACATATAATGAGAGAGATAAAGGTTAGTTTTTACCGTTAGAATGCTGTAAACAAACTTTCGAGAATAAAAGTTGGTTATTTTTTCTAAAGTCCGTAAACAAGGCTACAAGAAACATAGAAATATTGTTTCGAGCAAAGTTAGATGTATGTTTGTATTTTGGTGACGATAGAATGAATGATGGTAATGGACATGGTAAAAATGCACGATGTACCATATTATCTTGTTAAAATTAATGAGTTTAATCTGTCCTCTGATACGTGCTAATAATTATGTAGGTATTATTAAAATACATGATTCATTTTTAGATGCTTGGTATAAATTGATGGTTTAGTGCTATTGTATACTCTTACATTATTATTTAAATAATCACCATAAATAATCATGTTGAGTTGGTGGTATATATTGAAATTGGACAATTTCATGCTGGCAGGTTCATTAACTTTAATCTTTCAGGTAACGCAATCTATCCAATACTGGATTTGTTTTTTTTTAAAAAAATTATTATTATTTATATATATATATATGTGTGTGTGTGCATGTGTGTATGTTGGTGCGTGTGTATGTGTGCATGTTTGCATGTGAATGCTTGAATATAAGTATATTTTTTTAAAGTTAGAAGCTGTTTCTACCAATTCTTGATATTAGTTTGATTTATTATAAATATGTGGTTAAAACTGTTTTTCTTTACGTCATGCATGACATAATTTTTTTATGATATTTGTTTAAAAAAAATAAAAAATATTAAAACAATTAATAAAGGCAAGTAATCAGTAAAAAATCTCAAATGTAGAGGAATGTAAAGGACACGGCGTAGCCAACTGTCAATAATGGCGACGCATATTTTATTGGTTATAGTGGGAATTGATGTATAATTGGTACGCCCAAGTGGTGTTGATACAATACTTGTTCCAAACTGTCTTCCATTAAACTTCCACTAATGCCAATCAATTCCTGATGTTACGATGCCATATACAGGACCTTTTACAGTTATGTTATTATCCCACACTTTAAAAAGCTTTATCACCATTTTTCCATAGTTTGTTTGGTAATCATGGTCAGCCCTTGCTATCATTACCACAAAAATAGTATCCGAAAAAGATTTCAATATGTATCCAAATGGGCCATTTAATATATAGCCGTCAAGTAGACTCGTTTGGTTGTTTTTTCCAAATCAATCACTCTAATAGAACCATTAAATAATTGTATACATGGAACAATAAACGCACCAATTAGTCTTTTTGTTTTAACTTCATCCTTCAGTTCAGATGGTAAACCGATAAGCATGTATACTGTTTTTAATTGTTCACTGGTGTCTTTAATTATTCTATGGGAAATCCTTAATTCATATGGCCCATAAGTTTCCAAATCAAATAAATCTCTTGGTAAATTCACTTTCAATTTTTCTTTAATACCATAAAAATATTTGTATTTTATAGTTGATAATGGCTTATCATCCTTTTCATTTTCTTCCGTCGAGTTGCCGCATTCACAGTGAAATTTTTCAAATGTCAACTTTAAATTATTTATAGAGTTGTTCAATTCACGAAGACGGTGATGTATATAGGTTTCTATAATTGTAGCATACCTTTCACCGCTATTAAATGACGTTTTTGATAAAAATTATCATAGTTTACTTAATAAAAAAAAAAAAGTTAAAGAAGTAGAAAAGAGAGGTGAAAAACCATGTCTTTCTTGTGCATACAAAATTTCCCTTTTTAAAAAAAACGGACTATGAATTTCTATTTTTATGAAAAATTTCAATTTTTTATTTTTTTCGGTTCTCATTCCTTTTTCTCCCTCGCTTTTTTCAAGTATAATATTTTTAATTACTGTATGGGTGACCAAGGTATAAATCATATAACTTTTAATTCATCTATTTATTTATTTATTTATTTTGAATGCTAATTATAGCAATATAATTAATTATTTATAATAATATAGGATCGAGTTATTCTATCCTACAGGATATCCCAGTGATGTCTTCTATTCAATACAGATTACCAAAGCAAGTACGTATACACATATTTATATTCTTTTTAAATACTTTTATAAAAAAAAAATACAAAAAATAAGATTATTTTTTTTTATTAACATATACATACATACATATATATATACATGTTTATTTGTAGATTACAATTGAAGAAATACCTTTTCTTGAAGATGCACTTGCTCTGGTAATAACACAACTATAATATAACATTTTTAATAAACTATAAAAAATAAAAATAAAAAAAAAAAAGTGCAGGTTGAATAATATATTTACCAGTTTATATATATATATATGTATATAAATAATAGAAAACATATTCTTTTGAAGTAGAAAGGCAAACACTTACAAATATTGTCACATCAAGAGAAAAGATGCAACAACATGAAAAGAGTTTAAATGAAAGAACAGAGAAATACCAAGCTGAAAAATTACAACAACAAAAAGCAGAGGCAAGAAAAATAGCACCTGGATTTTTAGATACAGAAACAAGAATTCTTCATCCACAACCTTATTATAGTAACAAAACGTTTCATGATGAAAATGACACAAATTCAAATTCAAATTCTTCAACTACTTATCAACAACATACTTATTCTGAAACGGTAAATAATAATAATAATAACAGCAATGGTTATCAATATGACCAACTTCATTACCCACAACAGCAACAAGTAGCGGAAAATCATCATCATCAACATGTAGTCAATACAACATCTTCTCCTGTTGCATCTCCTCCTCATCGCTTTAGATCATCCTCTATCCCAGCCGAAGCTAATTCCACCAATCATGCTAATCAACAAGATAAAAGAGTAAGCATATATTTTATTTCTATTTTTTATTTTATTTTTTTAAGAAAAAGAAGAAGGAGAGAATAAAAAGAGTTGAACAATTAACATTTTCTTTAATATACATTTATATTCATCCATTTCATAGGCTTCATCACAATCTCATTTTGATTATCATAGATTTGAACAAGGTTTAGCTCCACCAGATCCTTGGGATACACCAGAGAATGATCTAGTAGCATTAAGATCCATACTTGGCAATCAAGATAATAAAGGCGAACAAGAGAATCAAAATAATCAATATACACCAATGTCAATGCCATCACATACACCACAATATTCCTCTCCTTATCAACGACCAAACACAGCAAATGTTTATTCATCCGATGGTAAGATTTTTTTTTTTCTTTTGTCTTATGGATGATACTAAAAAAATAATAACATCCTTTTTTTATTATTATTATTATTTTTTCATAGCTGGACCTTGGATAAGACCTCCTCCTCCACCCCATCCTCATTATCAACAACAGCCTTTACATAATAATAACAATAATAGTAATAATAACAATAATCATAAAATGGCACCTGCATTACCACCAAAGGTTTATAATGATACCAAATCATCCTCTCAACCATCCACACCACCACCACCTCCTCCTCCTCCATTATCATCCACTTCTTCTTCTTTAATTCAACAGCAACATCAGCAACAACATGGTTATCCACCAATGGATACTTCTATATCAAAACCCCCATTATTACCACCTTTACCACCTATGAACAATAACAATAATGGTTCAAATGAAATGCTAATTCAAGAATTAGCTAATATGGGCTTCTCTCGTTCTCAAGCTATTGATGCATTACAAAAAAATGATAATGATTTAGTTAGAGCTACCAATTTTTTATTGGATAATACTTAAATTATTATTATTATATATATATATATATATATATATATATATATATATACACCTTTTTTATTGTTGTTATTAATAGTATTATTATTTGTCAAGTAAATAAAAATTTAAAATAGGGTGAAAAAAAAATTTAAACTATTAATGTCGATTCTTTTTCGCCACGTTATTTTATAATGTCACATGAGTGATACAACTAAAATAAAATGAAACTAAGAAATATATATATATATATATATATCAGGAACATTCTCTTCTGTATACCATAATTGTCACCTTTATTGAAAATACAACCATTAAATTAAAAGAAAAAAAGATTGATAGTTTATAGGATATTGCTCTCGTCATTATAAAATTTATTCCGATATTGAATTTAATATATAAAATATAAAAAAAAACAATGGAACATCATCATCGCCTATATCTCCCAGTTCATTATCTACATTTTTTTTTTTAAAAAAAAAAAAAGAAAAATGTAACATGTGATTATATCTCATTGAACTTTTATAATTTTAAAATATAATGATTTTATCATAAGAATACATCACTTGATATACTAATTTGCATTAATAACGAAATATATTATATTTATTAATATTAATATATATACATATATATTGACAAGTGCTTATTTTTATTAATATATTAAAGTATATAGTAATATTCTCTCTTTCTCTATCCCCACATAAAAAAAAAATAGATGATCTAAAAAAATAGTAAAGGAGTTTGAAATCCATTCAATGTAAATGCAATAGTTTATATTTATAATGAACCGAGGGAAAATAATAAACATGTACATATATATATATATATATATATTGTTTATATGATTATTATAATAAATGTATAAATATATGTATAATGTTTATAATCATTTATTTACATATATATTTTTTCATTGGGGTTAACTAAAAACCAACAAATTAAAAAAAATAAATATTTTGATTCTAAAAGCGGAAATCAGGATTTTCAACCAATTAAATTTTTATACAGACGCATTTCCTATAAATTGATTATTTTTTTTTACTCATGATTTAATTTTTCTTCTTTCCTTTTCTTTTCACTTTTTTTTACTTTTCTATATTATTATTTAATATTGTTATTATTATTACTGTGTATATAAATATATAAATAAATATGGAATTAGCACCATCACATAGTTCATATAAAGTAGCCTTCAGCGATCCTCTTATTGTTAAAACGTTTATTACATCACTAACTCTTTTATTTAGTTGGTACCTGGGATGGCATATGTCAGGTCATTTGAAAACTGAGCGACAAAAAGCCTATGTATTTTCTCTACTTAGTAGCTTTTTAACTAGTCTTGGGTCTTTGCCTTTAGTTTATCAAGTTTTATGGGTTCAACCTGGAAATATTTATGCTATTATACTTGAATGGGAAAAATGGTCTTTAATCACTACTGTCTTTTTTATGACGTTTTTAAGTATAGATTTAATAGTTGGCAGCTTACTTTATCGAAAACAAATAGGTATGTTAACAGGCTGGATACATCATTTAACTTACCTTGGTCTTTTGGTATGGGTTATCAAACAGCGTTATCAAGGCCTTTTTATTGCAATGTGTGTTTTAGAAATCCCTACTTTTCTTTTAGCCCTCGGTTCTGTCCATAAACCTTTCCGCCATGATATGCTTTTTGCTACAGCATTTGTTTCTACTCGTATTTTATTCCATGCTTTCATGATTGTTAATACCTTTTTATTATTCCGTTTTGCCCCTATGACTATTGCTTTAACCTCCTTTTTCCCATTACATTGTTATTGGTTTTATGGTAAGTGTTATTAAACAATATATATAGTATAAAATGAAATGCTAGAGACAATGGGAAAGTACCATAAAAAAAAATAAAAATCGAGGGAGAAGGGAAAAGAGGGATTGAAATGAGTTTACAATACTGTTTACCAAAAATAGAAATTACCCTTCAAAAAAAATAAACCAAAAAAAATAAATAGAATGAATTTTTTAATAATTCTTATTTTTATTTTCATTATTATTTTCAGGGTTCATTTTACAGCAAAAAAGATTATCAAAAGCAAAGAAAAATAAGGTATCGGAAACGCAAGCATCTTCACCCTTATCTATTCCTAAATCAGAAAAAATTTCAGCTAAGGATGAAGAAACATCTTTCTCCTCTTCCTCATCATCGTTATCTACTTTTACTACATCTAGTCTTCCAATCAATACTATCATTAATCGTAGAAAATTAAGTCATCAACTTCGTCGCCATCTTCCTACTACCATTCCATCATCTGAGGAATTATTAAAAAATTTACCAGCTTCATCACAATATGTTATGCAACGATTAGCAGATAGTTTACCAGAAACCATTCAACGGGATCTATATTGGTCTTCTGAAAAATTAAGATACCTTTGGGATAAACATTCTTATCAATTTAATGACCAACCTCCATCTCAACAACATAATACTCCTTCTAACACTGTTGTTGCTGCTCATTAAAAACAAGGCTTTAATTATTTTTATTTTTTTATATCATTTTTTTTATAGATAATTTCATTATTATTATTATTTATCGTTATTATTTAATATTTAAATAATATATGTATTTTATTTTATTTTATTTTTTTCCCTTTTCCTATTCCCTTTCTCTTTCTCTCTTTCCTTTTTCATTTCTAATCCCTTTCTCTCGATTATATATATATATATTATTTTCTTTTTCCTTACATAGTATTATATTTTTCATTTCCCCTTCTCTTTCTCTAGTATACATATGTTCATTTCATATGAATATACATATACTTATTTATACATAAAAATCATTTATTTTTACTCCTTTTCTTTATTTTTATCATTGTTCTTTTTTAAATACAAGTTTTTTTTTATTAATAAAAAAACATGAACATAATACATATATAAATAAACACATGTATGAACGTGTGTTCTAAAAAAAAAAAAAGGATATTTACAATGAAGAATATATTAAAAACTTATTTTTTTAAAAAAAAAAATGAATAAAATAATATATATATATATATATATATATATAATTTATAAAAAGAGATACCGTAACTTGTTCAACTGTTGCAGCTTTTGTTTTGTTGTATCATTGATTGTAGGACATTGAGACATATTTAATTCATATAAGCCAACTTTTGCTAATTCCTTGACAATAGGATAAATACCATCATTTGTAATTCTTACACAACCTCTTATATTTAATTTTTCGAGTCCACCACTACCATCAAGACTGTCATTATTATTATTATTATCTTGTTGATGATGACGTACCAAACGCTGTTGATCCAAGAATTTATATAAAGAAGCATCCGATACTGCAGCACCACAAAAACTAACATCTAAATCTTTTAATTGAGAAAGTGATCCCAAAGTAACCATGGCTGTATCGCTTAACGCGCAACAAAAACTAAGAGAGATCTTTTCTAGGTAAGGGGCGGCTTTGGTTAATAGTTGGATGGCTCTATCCGTTAAAAAACTACAATCCACTAAAGACAAATGTTTTAATTTTGAAAATACCACCATTCCATCTTTATCATCTTTATCATCTTTGTCATTGTTATCACTTATGGTAGCCATCCATGATAAAAACCCTTGATCTGATATTTTAGTACATCGTTGAAGGTTGATATATTTTAAGGTGTCCTTTGTAAATGTAGCTAAATGTTGCATAGTGATGTCATTTAAATTTTTACAATAAGATAAACTGATCCATTCTAACCCTTTTCCAACCCCTTGATCAATGTGATGTTGCTTGGCTTCTAAAAATCGATAAATGCCTCCATTAGTGATTTTACGACAATTAGATAAGTCTAACTCTATTAATTGAGGACATTTTTGTCCTAAAAGTTCCAAACTTTTATCAGTTAACAGCCAGCATGAATTTAAATTCAATCCTTGTAAACGAATCAATGAGGAGTTGGTAAAGGTAGAGGATAGTTTGGACGATGGTAACGAGGATGAAAAAATAAATGATGTAGGATCATCAGTAGGTGAAGTGGGTGAGGGAGGCTGTGGTTGTTGGTCATAGTCATAATTATAATTGTCATTATCTTGTTCCTTATTATTATTAACTAAAGATTGGAATCCAGTATCAGTTAAATGGAAACATTGTGATAAAGATAAATAACGCACTTGGTGACGTATTAAAGGCATTAAATACGAGAATCGTTCATCCGTAATTTGTTTATGAGTAGTAGCTAAATCAATATGGCGTAAGAGTCGATCGTCTGAAAACATGGCTCGCACAGACTTGGTTACACACATAACTTGCATTAAACTTTTAAAATCTAAATAGTTCATAATTCTTGCTACAATGGATTTATCTAATAAATTAAATATATTCTTTGCTTTTTGATTCTCTTCTTTTTCTTCTCCTTTTTCCAATGCATGACGATAAAGTGCAGAAGTATCAGAATGTTTTGACATAGAATAGTCATGGTAAAACGAATCTTCAGGTGGTGTATTTGGCATAGCCCATAAAGGTGATGGGGGTGGTAAAAGCGTAGCATCTTCTTCTTCATCAACAGTATTATCATCTTCTTCTTTATTATATCGTTTTATATCAATTTGTTGTAAATGAAGACCATTATTTTGTTTTTGTTGTTGTTGTTGATCAAGTTTATCATTATATCGATTAGCTCTTTCCATTAATGATGGATCTGACCATACAGCTATACTTGCTCTTCTTTTTCTTGTTTCCATTTTTCTAATTTGGTTGGCAGCATTAGGTAAAGTTGGATCTTGATCACAAGTTGTACTACAAATGGATTGTGGTTCAATAACATCTTGTTTTGATTGACTTTTTTCTGTATAAACGTATATGTATATATATATTAATAATTGAATATTTATTATTATTATTATTAAAAAAAAATAATCTATATATGTATTAATTACCTGGTATGAGAAACCCTTGCTTTGCATTTTGTAATCTTTTTTCCGCCATTGATTTGATATGAATTCCCATATCTGGGCACATTTCACAAATTCTTTGAAGATTATCGCGATTTAATACAAAAAATTCGACTGTCGTCACCGTTTTAATAGTAGCAAATCTAGGTATATTCAAAACTACACTTAATTCACCAAAATAATCACCAGGTCCCATATGAGCAAATATATTAGTATCTGTTTCTACTGTTACTGTGCCTATTTTTTAAATAATAATAATAATAATATAAATAAATGAATAAACTACTTTTATTTTTCCTTAACTGATATTTAATTTTTTTTAATTTTATGTACCATCAATAATAAAAAACATCTCATCACCCATATCTCCTTGATTGAAAATAAGTGAGTTTGGTTCATAAATACGAGGTTGAATAGATAAACAGATTAAATGTAAGAATTCTTCAGAACAACCAAAAAAGAATGGAATCTAATAAAAAATAAAAAGAATGGGGTATATATATATATATATATAAATAAATATATATGTATGGAATAAGTTTTAAAAGGGGGTGTGTGGGGGTGAAAAAAAATAAATATATTATATTATATTATATATATATATATATATATATATATATACCTTGCCAAGTTGATCCCGGATTCCTGTTTTACTAAAATGGACAATATTTTGTTGGTAATTTGAACTTCTTCTTCTTTCTGAAGAAGTATCACTAAGACTACCAGTTGACGCATTAGTATTAATAGTAGATGTAGAAGAAGTTGATGATGATGATGATAATGAAGTATAATGATCATGAGTATTATGATTTAAATGATTTTCTTCTTGTTGATTATTAAAGCTGGTTTTATCTTCCGATTTTTTCGTCATTGACAATCGTTCTTCAGCTTCGAATCTTATAATTTTTTCAACATCAGGATATAAAGGTAATAAAGCATGAACTTGTTCAGAAGTTAAAGCTGCTACAATACATTTTGTACAAGCTATTACTGTAGCTGTTCGTGGCATAGAATATAAAATACCAATTTCACCAAAACAAGAACCTTGAGGTAATGTAGCAAAAATCCTTTCAAAATCGGCCGAGCATACTTCTACTTGACCTTTTAGTAAAAAAAACATGGCTTTGGATGGTTCTCCTTGTGCAATAATAATATCATGAGGATTATACATACGTATATTCAAACTACATGATAATTTTTGTAAAAATGATTCATTTTTGGTTCGTTGGAATAAGGAATGTTCTCTTAATAAAGCTAATAAATCGGGAGGTATGTTTTGTTCATTAGAAGCGGAAGAGGAGTTTGCGGTTGTTTTATTATTAATATTATTTTGTTGTTGTTGTGGAGATGACGTCCAGCTGTGTTTCTTTTCAACTTCAATCATAGTTTTCTTTTGAATGGATTTAATTAAAATATAGCAAAATAAATAGTAAATTAATGGTTGCTACTTCTTTGTATTATTGTAATTGTTGCTGTTAAAATAATGGTATTATGTTAAATAGTTTTATTATTATTATTATTATAAAAAAAGTAGAATGGGGAAAAGTAAAAAAAAAAAAAAAAA
>MU612467.1:0-17932 GCA_025201675.1 Cunninghamella echinulata
ATATTTTTCCATTTTATCTAATAATTGATTGATTTGAAGGGATGATCTTCTGTGATTTCTTTTTTGGATTTTAGGTGACATAGAATGATAATGATGACCCCTTTGATCTTCTAATCTTGATGGAAATTGATTCATAATATGTTCTAATTCACCCATCAAGTCTTCATATTGTGGTAAATCTTCTCCTTCTCCCTTATCTTCTTCTTTTTGTGATAAATAAGGTGGTGGTGGTAACATCATTCTATCTTCTTCTTCTTGAACAATAAACTATTTTTTTTTTAAAATAAATAAATAAATAAATAAATAAATAAATAAATAATAATAATAATTTTTTTAAACAAGTGTTTACCTTTTTTTGATCAAGGATCATTGAAATTTCTTTCAAGTTTTGTGTTGATAATGAATATTGCATTTTTTATAATGTTTATATATATATATATATATATATATATATTGAAATGAAAAATAAAAGAGTTGAAAGTTGTAAAGAAAGACGAAGAAAAAAATAATAAAAAAATAATTCTTTTTATATGAAATAAAAAAATGTTAAAAATAAACTAAAACAAGTTTTTTTTAGTGGTAGTAGTAGATCCTTAAAAAAAAACCATGTTTTTTTGTTCGACAACCAATAGTTGACAGATTGTTCTTATTTTCCTTTTTTATTATTTCATCTCCTTATATATATATATATATATATATATATTTATGATGTATTTCATTATTATATATAAAAAAAAGTTAAAACTGTTGTTGTAATCTCCTTATAGGTATAGATTCTATAGTATATACCGTATAATATAAAAAAAACCAAGGAGAATCAACTTTATAGTTTTGACTATATATTTTATTTTTTCAAGAAAATAATAATGATCCCTATATGATCCTGTTTCATCTTTTTAGTATTTAATATATATATATTTATATATATATAATTATATTTGTTAATAAATCCATAAAAATTTTTTTTCCTACTATATATATATATATATATATATATATATATATATATAGTTTAATATGCCTTTTTATTAAAACAATAAACAATAATAAAAAAAATCGGGTCCTTTCCCGATATAAAAAAAAAAGAAAAAGGGTCATTGATATTATCTTAAAAAGGGAATTGATTTTCAGAAGATCTTTTTATATTCTTTTCTTATTGTTTGTTTTATACATCAACAATATATATATAACAAAGATGAAGGAGAGAAAAATTGTAATGCAATCAATATATCAAATACTGTTATTTTTTTTTCAATGGAATATACCCAATAAAACTATAACTATAACTTAAAGAGTATCTATTCGGAGATTGAAAATATCATTTGTGCCTTATATAAATATATATATATATATACATCCCTCCTTCGAGAAAAAAAAAAAAAAAAGAAAAGGAGCCAAAAAAGAATATGTTTTTAAAAAAAAAGCTTTATAGGAGTAATAAAGATGAAAGAGAAGTTTCACTGGTTTGTTCCTATTTTATCCCGCCACTTTTTAAATTTTGATAACAATGATACACTTTTTTTATTTTTTTATTTAATGATTTAAAAAAGAAGAATGACATAAAAAAAAAATATAATAAAATAAAAACAAATAAACTATGCTATTTTAATGTAGAAAATAATAATAATAAATGACTATATATATATATAAATAAATAATAAAAAAAAAATCTATTCCATATCCATTGGTGTAGGTTTTGTTGAATCATGTTCTATTTTTTTAACATCCTTAATTAAACCACCTTGATATAGTTCAGTTGTCCATTTAGGGAACATACGTTTATATAATGATAACATTACTGTATCTTGTTGGGTCATAGGTCCATCGAATGTACATTTCATGTAACCATGTGTACCAACTGATTCTCGAATATGTCCAACTCGACCATATTTTGTTGTTAATTGGACAGGTTTAAACCAATGTACATCCTCTATATATGAAAATAAAAATAATAAGTATATATGTATACAGTTAAACAACAACATCCTCTAAAAAAATACCATGTGTTTTGTTTTCCCATTATCCTCTTTTTTATTATTATTATTACCTGGATTGAAAAACATATAACGAATAACAGCTGATCTTTTATTAATACGGAATGGATGCCCACTGAGGATGATTCTTTTAGCAACAATTCTTTTCACATCAGTATTCATAAACGTGCCTGTAGATACTAAAATAGGTGCTAGTTAAGGAGAATATGAATATATATGTATAAAAAATGAATGAAGGTTATATATATTAGTATAATTTGTTTTTTTAGTTGTTGTATTATGTCAAAAATAATAATAAAAAAAAAAGTAAAGAGACAACTCATGTTTTTTTTTTTTTTTTTTTTTTTTTTTTACCATTAATGTCATCTGTTTCCTTGTAAAGTAAACAAGGTGCTTTTCCAAATACAATAGGACCATAAATAGTTGCCACTGTAGAACGACCCATTTGAAGAAATCGATCAAATTTATGTACATTATTGCTACCTTTATTAGAGTTTTGGGAATAAATGGGCTGGACTTTATATCTACGGAATCCCATATGAAGAATCATTGGATCCTAATCATTAAATAAATAAATATTAATCAATAAAACAATGGATCAATTAATTTCTTTTCCACCTCTTTTTTTAATCTCTTGTCAAAATAAGAATATTTACCTTGGATCGAACAGGTTCTTCATAAGCATTATCCCTTGTAATTTGAAGATTTAAAAGTGAAGTCTTGTGTTCATATTGTAAGAGACCAAATACAATATAAGGACGTGATTTATCAAACATATCTATTTAAATGATAAAAAAAAATAGAGATAATGTTAGGAGATGGCTGGGAGAGGGAAAAAATATTTATATACTCCGCTTTTTTTTAATTGTATAATAACGATCCTTATTTTTTATCTTATTTTTAAAAAACATTACCATAAGCACCCTTAGGAACGTTTTTAATCCATAAAGTAATACGACTACCAGGTTTGACTTTTCCAACAATAGCTTGACTTAAAATTCTGTGCTTTGTACGAGCATAATCTTGGAATTGGAAAATGCGGCTATAATCAATTGGTAAGTTTTCATAAGGATCCCAAGGTGATGTACGGAATGATTTCAATCCACGGTAACGAGCAAATCTTTCTCTTGCTGCCATATGCATTGGTGTATCAATTTCATCAGGGAACTCCTTATGTCCTTCAAATTCTTCTTTTCTTTGTTTTAAATATTCTTCATATCTATAATTATTGACAGTTTAATAAATAATAATAATAAAACAGGTTTTGGTTAAAAAAACAAGTTTTTATATATTTATATATCAAGCTATTTACTCCTAATCTTGTCATTATTGAATGTCAAAAAAATAGGTTCCTCATAACCTAATATTCCCTCTTTCTTCTTTATTATCCTTTATTTTCTTTTTTCTTTTCTATTATTCATGATCTCTATGTTTCTTTATTATTCTTATTTTTTTTTTGTAATTCCCCATATTTACCCCATACCCCATATCTATCTATTTTTTTTTCTTTCAAAGGAGTCTTTTTTTTTTTTTTTTTAAAAAAAAAAAATAACTTACTGTCTTTGTTCTTCTTCAGCATCTAATTCATCTTCAGGTTCAATTTTATTTTCCATTTCAATTTCTTCATATTCTTCGTTATCAAAATCACCATTACCAACAGGTTCTACGATGTCATCTTCATCGTCATCTTGATTTGTTATCATATTATCATCTTCATCTTCATCTTCATCTTCAAGATCACTATAATCATCATCATCATCAAAAATCCATGCTGCTTGATAAGAAGAGGTACCTTTAGGAACACGTTTTTTAGTGACTTGTTCTTGTTGTTTTTGTAATTGACGTACTCGTTCTATTTATAAATAGAGCCATTAATAACATATATGTATATATATCAAGGAGAAAAAAAAAAGTATTATTATTTTAATGTTTTTTTTTTACCATCAGCTTCAGCCAATTCTTCTTCAGTTGGCCATGTTTGTTCATTATCCATATAATCTGGTTCATTTTCAGCCACTAAATCATCTTGTTCATCCTGTACTGGGGTATCTAAAATGGTTGAATCTTCATCCATACCAGTTGCCTGTTGTTGAAGAGAAGCTGAGGTGATTTGTTCAATTTGAAAATCACCAAAATTTTGAAGGTGAATCAACCTATTTGCATTAAAAGGATTGCCACGAGCATACCCAGTCACTTTTAATAATCCTTTTCTTTCTCCATTATCCTGCTGATTTTCTTGTTGTTGATATTCTTCATATTCCACTTGTTCTGCTAATAAATAAGGATGACGATCACGCCAAACTAAAGGTTTAGGTCGTTGTGAAGTAATATAACGTAATACATTCATAGAATCGGCATTTGTATCCAAAGTATATAAATGTTCTTGTTCAGGGAAAAATTGTTGTAAGAAAGAAACCAAAGATTTCTTGACATTTAATTGTGTTTTATTGGATGGAACTTGGTTCAAGTGTTGTACTACAGGAATCACATTCACTAATCCTTGATTTAAAATGCCTAATAAACAATTGATTCCAAATGCATCGACTTCTACATTAGCAGAAATTAAAAGAATAGCATAGTCAGCCACTTTAAAAGCGTCCATGACGTCTAGAAAATTACGCTGTAAAGGATAGAGATATAATTTTTGTTTAAATCGATCAGCTGAAAGTAAACTAGGTTCTTTATCTAATGAATGAGAAGGTAAAGGTTGATCTAAGGTTGTGTATAATGTTGCAATGGCTTTTTCAATATCACTATCAGGACAGAGCGGTAAAACAGGGACGATTTTAGGCGCACCTTGACGGCCTTCAAAAATACGATGGATACGTGTAATTTCTTCTCGTTTCTTTTGTTGAATCACTTTGGCAGCATGCTTACGATCTTGTTTGGAAATGGTCTTTAATCCACCGCCTTGTTTAACTGAAGTGCGATTCACTTTGCCTTTGGATATTTCTCTTAACGTTCCTTTACTTGCATGGCGTGATTTGAATGGTTTGTTCGATTGGTGCATCGATCCAGGTCTGTGGCGATGCATATTGGTTTAATTTTTTTATATATAAATGAATAAAGTGTAATGTATATATATGTAGTTAAATAAAATAAAAATAAATGAATATTATAAGAATATGTATATATATATGTATATATATATTTATTATAAAAAAAAAGAAGAAAGAGTGCGAAAAAAAAAAAAAAAAAATGAGCACCAATTTTTTTGAATATCATAAACAGTCATTCGAGGCTTAAAAAAAATATGCATAAAAAAATGGAATTTTTATTTTCCACCCACCACTTGTCTATCTCCTTTATCTATTTTTTTTTTCTTTTTTTAAAAAAAATAAAGAATATATGCTAATGAATATACTTGAACCTCATATACAATTAAAAGGACATACTGCACCTATATTGTGTGTTAAACATGCAAAAGATAATTTTCTTGGAGATAACATTTTAGCTTCGGGTTCAGGTGAAATAAAATAAACTTTGAACCAAACTTGTACTCTAAATATATGGTTTATTTATTTTATGCTATCTTATTATTTTATATTTATACATAAAATAGAGGATAATACTTGTCGTCTTTGGGATCTTCGTACCAATCATGTTATAAAAGGAATTAAAAACCTTCAAGAACCAGTAATATATAATATATTTTTTAAAATGGAAATGTGTTTTATATATTATCTTTTCTAACACATTCTCACTCTTTTTTTAAGGTTTCGAGCGTATCATTTGCCCCTAATAAAGATAGTTCTTTATTTTATTTATCTTCTGGTAACAAGGTATAAATAAAATCCTCCAAGTATGATGTAATAATATGTGAAAATAAATAAATAAAGTATATATTTATATACCTATATTAATACAATTGACTTATATATTTATTTATACATCTATATATCTATTATATAAATAGGTATTAACATATGATTTAAGGAATACAAGTATCATTTTAACCGAGTCTATCCGTGAATATAGTTTTAGTAGTGATGAAATTAATTCAGTAAGTTTATATTCATATAAATGATAGGGTGGTTTCCAAATAATAAAAATAAAATAAAATTAATATCAGATATATCATTTATTTTATTTTATTTTATTTAAATATTAAGATTGATGTTAATAAGGATCAAACTTTTTTAACAACAGCGGATGATAATGGTGAAGTCAAAGTTGGTAAAGTATATTATATAATTAAAAGAGAATGCTAGTATAGATAATAATGACATATATGTATGATTAATTTAATAATCGCCTTTCTTTTTCTTTTTAGTGGACCTTCAAAATCATAAGATATATAAAAAGCTTACCAAAAAACATAAAAATGTAAGTCAATACAAATATATATATATATATATATATGTAAATGAACGAACGGTTATAATGATTATTATTATTTGTATTGTTTTTATTTTTTTTATTTTATCAGATTTGTATGGCTTCAAAATTTAATACTCAAAAAGCATGGGAAGGTAGAACAAATAATTATATAAATTATTTTGGATGAAAATAAATTAATTTTTTTGATATTAATTTGTTTTTATTTGATTGTGTTATTAGTATGGTCCGGTGGTATGGATAGTAAAGTGTATAGATGGGATTTTTCAAAAGGGACATTGATTGATATATTTGATATGAGTAATACATATTTATACATTAAAAAAAAATATAAAAAAAAAATATTATATAACTTTTGAAGCCAACAAAAATAGTAATATTATATAATTTTATATAGCTTCAGAACAACCATCATCCTCTTCACAGATGTTTAATCCACCATTTGTTTATACCTTATCAACATCACCAGATGGAAAGTGGCTTATAGCTGGATTAGGTGATGCATCATTGCAATTATTCGATCTTACTAAAACTAAGAAAAAAGGAGATGATCCTTTGTCCATTAAATTAGAAGATGGTCATTCAAATATGGTGAATTGTTTGTAAGTTTAATATATATAACAATAAATAGTAGTAGTTTTAGTAAAAAAAAAAAATATGATGGCGTTATTGAATATACACTGTTTTATACGCTATTATTATTATTATACATAGATCATTTTTATCATCAACAAAAGAATATCCGTTAAGAATCATGTCAGGATCAGCAAATGGTGGTTTATCATTATGGCAGTTAACAAAAAAACAGCTACTTAATGACGATAAAATAGAGCCCCATCAAAAATACCAACTTGACGCTTCGGTTGTTCGATTAAATTCTATAGAAGTGTTGGATTTAAATGATGCCACTCAAATTGCTATTGGAGCTGTAGGCCCTAATTCTCATCCTGGAACATTAAATATTTATAATATATAAACTACCTCTTAGACTACATTTTTGTTATTTTATATTTGTCTTTTTAATATATATATATATATATATTTATAAATAAATATGAATAAGATGGAGATATTTTATATTTTATATTTTTTTAACTTGATTGGCAACAAAATTTATGCATGAATGAATGTATATAGAAGCTTATTTTTTAAAATCCAGACTAGTACCACAATTGTTGTCAGACCAAAAATGGTAATGATATATTAAAAAAATAGTAATAAATAAATAATAATTATACTAATTATAATGGTAATAATACTTATGCTATGATTATATATATCATTGACCATAAAAGCTTTTTATATTAATATTGTTTTAAAACTATAATTACAAGTGATATTTTTTTTTGTTGTCGATTTAATGGCCGCTTTTTTTTTTTAGCTGCGTGATAATTTAAAGTTAAAGTTTCGCAATTTTTTTAATTCTCTTTCTCTTTCATTTTTTTTTTTCTTTCTATTTTATTTCCTTGTCTTTCATTTTTATTAATTAATTCGTAATGGGAATTAGTGGACTTTTAAGCATTACTAAATCTATCCAAAAACCAATTCATATCAAAGAGTATAGTGGTAGACGAGTTGGAGTTGATGCTAATGTATGGTTACATAAAGGAGCTTTTACTTGTGCTAAGGAATTAGTAATGGGTGAACCAACAAATGTGTAAGCTTTATATACCCCTTTATTTATTTATTATAAATAGAACGCTGGTTCTTATCGTTTTATCTTTTTATTTTATTTTATTTGTATTTATTATTAATAATAGATATGTTTCTTATTTTATGAAGCAAATTAATATGTTACTGCACTTTAACGTTATACCTGTAGTTGTCTTTGATGGCGATTCATTACCAATTGAAAATATTGCAAAAATACAAAGGAGAAAGTAAGTTGTATAAATGTATATATATATATATATATATATATGAACAAATGTTTATTTATTATTGGTATTATTATAGTTATTATATTTGTTACTTATACATACATTTATTCGTATTCTATTTCTATTTCTATTTCTATTTCCTTTTATAGACTTCAAAAAGAAGCTCGTTCTAAAGGTATGAGTTATTTACGAAAAGGCGAGGTTGGAAAAGCTAATGAATGCTTTCAAAAAGCTATCCATGTTACTACTGAAATGGTACAAACAGTTATTAAGGTGAGATAAGTAAAAGTAATAAAAAATGAATTACTAATGATAATAACATATATATTGAATGACTGAATTTATTTATTTTATTTTTATTTTTATATTTATTTTACCAATAAATAGGCTTTAAGTGGTAAAAACATAATATATGTTCAAGCACCTTTCGAAACAGAAGCTCAATTAACTTATCTTTGTCAAAATAAAATGGTTGATGCGGTTATTGCTGAAACATCTAATCTTTTAGTCTATGGTTGTCCAGTTATTCTTTACAAATTAAATCAATATGGTGATGCCACACATGTTCAATCAAATGATATTAGAAACATTAAAGACTTGGATTTTTCTACTTGGGAATTGGATCAATTTAGGCATATGTGTATTTTATCTGGTTGTGATTACTTGCCATCATTAAGAGGTGTTGGCCTTAAAATGGCTTATAAATTGTTGGCTAAATATAAAACTATGGATAAGGTAATACTAACTAAAATGGCAATAATAAAAGAATGAATCAAAAAGATTATTTATGATTTCATCTCACCATCTCTTTTATTGTAATTTTTTTTAGGTTTTTGCTAATTTACGTTTTGGAAAAATCCAATCAAATCCTGGCTATGAAGAAAAATTCAACTATGTTTGCGATATCTTTAAATATCAATATGTATATAATCCTAAGAAAAAAGAAATTGTACGAATGAATGATTTTGATAGAGAAATGGAAGAAAATAAATCACTTGCTCATTTAGGTGAAATAAATACAATGAAAAGTAATAAAATAATATTATCACCACCACCACCACTTTCTACTTCAGCCACCACTGCTACTTATGTCAAAGCAGGAACTTTAGGAGCAGCTTCTGATTCCATTGCCACTAGTCATGTAAAAGCTTCAAAAATAACAACAACAACACCACCGCCGTCTCCAAAAGATACTAAACGAAAAGCTTTAACAACTTTGGAATCAAATATAAATAAAAAAACAAAATCAAAGGGTTATGATGACGGTAAAAATAAGGAAAATAAAAAACCATTACCAGAGAGAAAAATCATCACGTATAGCAAGTCAAAATCAAGCAATTTTCAATCTTGTTCAAATACCCCAGTAAGTTATTAAATAAATACACATATGGGCATACAAACGCGCGTATATATATATATTATAAAAAGTATAGTAAATAATTGAAGTCTAATTTTTATTTTTTATTTTTATCTTTATTTTAACTACGCAGGTTTTTTTATTTAAATCACATGAAGAAAACCCATTCCTTGTAAAGCCTATGGATAAAATGTCATCAAATGAGGAAAATTTAAAGTCTCCCAAGCCTGAGCCAGATGAAACATCATTCATTGAATACGTACCAACTGAAGATGCAATGAAAATGATCCATCATTAATTTTTATTATATTATTTTATCCTACCTTTTTTTTTTTTTTTTACAATTAGTATAATGGTCATCACATAGCATTTCTTTTTTTTTTCATGAATTTAATTATCTTTTCTAAGCAATATCTTTATACACATTTGTCAAAATAGCATTAATATAATTACTATACTTATTAATATTTAATATCCCAAGAATTATAAATAAACTTTTTTAAATCCTGATGCATAAATATAATATGAAAGAGAATATAAGGATTTAAAAAATAAAACAAGAGAATTAGATAAATAAAGTTTTATAAGTGATCATATCGTAAAACATATACTTTTTCTTTATTTATAATTTATTATCTGCTATTTTGAAGTAAGATCACTTGGATTATTTCAAAACCAATACATACACTATTTATATTGATACTTTTTATTATCCCTATTATCATTATTATCAGTTTCATTTTTATTATTTTTATTATTACTATTTATATATTATTATTGATTTATTATTAATGGTATTTTTATACTTTTGACTTTTCTCTATAGGTAAAAAAGTCGTAGTGTAAAAATTACCTTCCATAAAAATTCCTTAGTGGGCATTTAATAAAGAACAGCGGAATTTTAATTTGATTATTTCGTTATTAAATAAAAATTGTGCACGTTTGAATTTTTTTCACTCCTTTTTCCTTTTTTTTAAATCTTTTATATATTTAAACATATATACCTTACACGTATAAAATACAGCAAAATGGGAATTGGCGATTATTTTGAATGGACTATTGTATGTTACATTTATATTTTATTATTTGAATAAAAAGAAATAAAAAATATTATTAAGGATATCAATAAATAAAATAGAGTAGTGGATATATTTATATAAAAAGCAGTTGGATTAGGAAAAGAATAGTAAGCGTATAAACGTGTGTATATACAAGTAAAACGAAACTCATATATATATATATATATATACGTATTAAAAAATATTAAATAGGACTTTGAAGGTCAACGACTTGCAGATAACTTATCACATTATATTTTGATTGCTGCTTCTGTAAGTATTATAACACGTTTCCACCTCACTTCACTTTATATATACGTGAATAATATATATATATATATATGAATAAAAGTAATATACTAATAGTATAAACAATTATTATTTATTTACTTATTGCTGTTATTTTGCAGTCAGTAGGATTTATTACAGGATATGCTCTTCAATCACTTCAAATAACTCTTGCTATATTTGCTATTGGATTATTCACAGCTGCTTTGGTAATATAAATACATAAATATATAAATTACATGTTAAAAAAAGGAAAAATATATAAAAAGAAAAAAGAAATGACCTATTTAACTCGATTTCTTGATTTTTTAAGGTTGTTTTACCACCTTGGCCTATGTTTAGACGACATCCACTTCAATGGGTTCAAAAGAAAGACTAAATTATATATACATCTATAAAATCAGCAAATCGAAAAATTGATCTCTTGTTTTTTTTTTTTGTTATTATTACATATATATTTATATATCCATCTATAGTGTTTTTATTTTCTAATAATTTTTATGTTTTAATAATATATTATTTTAAAAAAGAATTATATAAAATTTATTTTTTCTATTTGATAAATAAGCATAATAATTGAAATCTAATAATAAAATAAAAATGATGTATGTGTATATGTGAATGAATGTGTGTAAGTATGTATAAATATAAAAAAAAAGTATACTATCCAATTTAATCGGTATCTGTACCAGAGTCGGAATCATCTTGTTGGGAGGATAAAGCCATAATGCGTTGAAAATCTTCAGCAAATTCGGCAATAGATTTCCCATCAGATAAATCAATGACATCTTTTGGTACCATATTGGCTGCAAATCTTGGTGCATTACAAACGAGCCCATTTGCTTCAACTTCTGATTGAATGATTCTAAATTCAGGTTCCTGATTATCAGTATCAACTAAAAATATATAATAATATTAACATTTTCAATTAAACAATATTTGCTATCATTATTCATATATATTTATATATTACATTTTACGAGTTCTTCCCAATCATATAAAAGTGAATCGGTAGTAGTTGAAAATGGATTAAAATCAAGTAACCATACTTTTTGTCGATCCTGCTGAACATAAATATCAAAAACATCTATATTAAAATTAAATAAATCGATAAATGATAAATAAATGATATTTAATTTTTTTTTTAAAAAATACACACACACACACACAGATATATATGTATATATATATGCACTTTACAACAATAGTAAATCACTTACATTTATCACCACCAAATCCATCCCTAATATAATCCTCGAAAAATTCATAAATTTTGGTTTCCAATTCTTCGGAAATAGTTGGTAAAAAGTCATAATAAACCATATCGCGTTGTGTGATACCTAGATTAAAAAAAAAAAGAGGAAATGTATTAATGATTAGCTAAGAATAATAATCATAATAATTATATATCTAAATATTAGTATGATGTATATATGATGATTACCAATCAACTCTCTATTTTTTACAAAACATCTAAATTCTAATGATGGTTGTAAATCATGCCACTTTCTAAGAATTAAATGATAAGTTTTATCTTCTAATTGTTGTTCTTGCTGTTCACATTGTTCAAAAGCATGGTTCAAGTCATGGTTGATGAAATCAGAAGATTTTAATAATAAATAGACGTCAAAAGGTGAAGTGCATTTTAATGATTGTGTGGCAGATATCCATGCAGCATCCTATGAATTATAGATTTAAACAATAATATAATGATGAATAATATTGCCCTTCTATCATCATATATATATATTATTTCATATTTCATACTCTAGGCGAACTCCAGTTTAATTTTGGAAAGACTGCACCATAATCTTCTGTTGCTTGTCTTATTGCTTGTTCAATATCAGGAAATTGAGGCATCTGTTATTTTTAATATATATATATATATATATTAGCAAAACTCAAGTATTATGATACACTTGATAATATTATTATTATACTTTATTTATTATATTTTACATTTTCTTCTTCTTCTCCGGTTGTACTGTCATATTCAGTATCTGAATCTATTTCTTCAATAGTAGCTGCTGCTTGTGGCTGACTAATACAAAAGGTTGTTAAGGTATATATTATATATATGTTAATGCAAGATTGAATCCTTTTCTTTTCTTTTAATTTTAAATAATAAAATAAAAGAAATGGCTTACCCGTCTTTTGGTAAATATATTCCGTCAGCGTTTAGATAATCAATAAATTCAGTTGGTAAAGGTACGATGGTTGACTTGAAAGTGACACTTCGAAACTGATCATACCAAGAGGGAAAAGAACAACGTTGTATATCTTCAATAGTAATAGGTGGAAATGCAATATCGGTTCCATTGTTGCTATCATTGTTATTATCTGAAGTACCGCTTTCGTTGGTTACATTATAGGGTACAGGCATATTATATAATATTTTATATGGTATTAAAAATTTTTTTTGGGAAAGAAAAAGAGATTAAGAATCGATTTTTTAAGCGAAAAAAATAAAAGCTGGGACTGAAAAATTTTATGGATTAGTTTTACTGCGAAAAAAAAAAAAAAAAACTATATATGCGCGCTTTTTTCTTTTTTTTTTTTTAGAAAAAATCAAATGAATGCTTGTATTAATAAAAAATGTCACTTGAAAACGATAAACAAAAACAAGTAGATGAGTTAAAGAGAAAAATGCCTATAATTAAAAAAGAAGAAGGTAAAAGTATAGAATACATGCATATAGATAGCTAATTTTTCGTTCTTTTTATTACCTTTGATTATTATTAATATTATCTTTTTTTTTCTAAATGTATTAATAATGAAAAATAAATGAATTTGATATCTTAAAAATGTAGAAGAAAAAGAATATAAAAAAGAACAGCTTAATAGTCATACCGCTCCTCCTCCTCCTACTACTACTACAGAAAGCAAACCATCAACCAATTCAACTACGACACTGCCTTCCGTCCCTGATCGTTCAAGTGAAGCTATTTTGTTTTCATATAATAATGGTGATAGAATACTTATTCCAGGTCATTATATCATTGTTCAAAACAATGCTTCCCACACTACATCCTTTATTCCATCTGATTTAGTAAAAGGTATGATACCAATGATTCCTTCTGATTTGGTTCAATGTTTCACGTCTATACCTTAGATCATACTATCCATCTTCTCTTACATATATATCTTTTTTACTTTCATTTTTATTTTGCTAGAAGAAAAAAAATTGTTCCAATATAAATGTATATTATTGCATCATTAGACCCTTAATAAATATGAATAGGATCAAAAAAATTTATTAAAAAGTAAATATATATATATATAAATGGGATAACCATTTAAAGGATATCAGCAAAGTTTTTAGGAACAGGACCGGTAGGTTCACCTTCAGGAGTCTAAAATAATAAAATAAAAGAGATAAAATATATTATTAAAAGAGCCTTTTTTTTCTTTTTCATGCAATATATATTGTATTTTTATTTACCACGTAAGCATTGCTTAAACCACCATCTACACGGAAATCAGTACCAGTGATAAAGGAGCTTTCATCAGAAGCAAGGAAAAGAGCAGATTGAGCTTGTTCAATAGCTTCGCCTATATAGAAATAAAATAAGATAATAAAAAAAAGATCAATAATCCATAATTTTTCTTATAACTCTTATCTCTCTTATCTTTATTTATCTTATCTTTTTTTTTTTTTTTTACCGAATCTTCCTTGAGGAACATGAACAAGACGACGTTGTTTCTTTTCTTCAGTATTTAAAAAGTCCATTAATAAAGGTGTACGAATAGGACCAGGGCATAAGGAGTTGAATCTAATATTTTCACGAGCATGTACCATAGCAAGTTCACGACTAGATATATTATAAAGAAAGGAAAAGAAAAAATGGATTTTATTTTAAAAATCATTCCATATTTTACTTTCACGATAATGACAGTAGTGATGGTTATATTTTACTTACGTCATAGCAAGGACAGCACCTTTAGAGGCAGTATCTATATATTTTATTTATAAAAAAAATAAAAAATAAAAAAATCAATAGTGTAATAGTTAATCATCTTTGAAAATAAAACAAAAAGTAATATATGTATTTATATTTGATTTTTCTTTACAAGCTAATTGAGGAGTAGCAGCACCCATGATAGCTACAAAACTAGCAGTGTTGATAATAGAACCACCACCACTCTTACGCATAGCAAGAATAGCATGTTTGCAACCATACCAAACACCTTTTACATTGATATCCATGGTTAAATCCCTAAAAAAAGGAAAAAATAAATAAATCAGACACGCTCGTTTTCCTTTTATATATATATATATATATATATTTCTAACACTATTTTTATAATTTTTTTTTTGATTTACCAAATCTTTTCTTCAGTGTTAAGAGCATTATCATCTTTAGGATGCATGATACCAGCATTATTAAACATAATATCCAATTTGCCTATTATTTTTTTTAATAAAATCAATAAGGTATATGATATTGATCAATATAAACGCGTTTTTTTTGCTTTATTTTATTTTTATACATGAATAAATCAATTATATATACTTTACCAAAAGTTTCAACGGCTTTATTAACTAAAGCTTCTACTTGATCTTCTTTTGACACGTCAACTTTGAAAGCAATAGCACGATTAGGACCAAAGGCTTGAGTGATTTTTTCAACAGTTTTTTGAGCACCTTCTTCGTTCAAGTCAGCACAAACGACTTTGGCATCTTCTTTAGCAAATAAAACGGCCGTTTCAAACCCAATACCACTAAAGTGGTTTTTTGTAAAGAGTAAAAATGATAAAAAAGACGTGTTGGCTATATTTTATTTTTATATATTTTCTATTTATTTTGTTTTATTTTTTATTCTATTACCTAGCGGCACCTGTGACGATAGCTACTTTACCAGATAAACGAGAACCTAATTGCATGTTTTAATATTGTATTTTTATTTTATTTTTTTTAAAAAAGTATTGAAAGAATGAAAAAGAGAAAAAAAGGTGTGGGAAGTTTTTTTTTTATTTTTATATATGCCTATCAAAAAATCTAAAAACTCAGTTGATTTTAGTTTCATCGGCAAGTCCTTAAACTTTATTATTAACATCGTTAAAAATAATAATATTTTTTTGTACTTTTTATCTATTTATTTATTTATTTATTATTATTAACTATCATATTATCATTATGTATTATTATTTTATTAAAAAAATGAGTCATTTTATATTTTATTTTATTTCATTTGCTTATTTAAAACAAAAAAAAAATAGATAGGATGACCATGGTGTAACCTACTCTTTTTCTTTACATTAGCCTATTGACACGGCATTTTGACAGATACTAATAGCGCACTATTTAATGTCAGCATTTTATATCGAAATAAAAATAAAGATAAATGGAATATATACAAAAGATAAAGTTTTCATGCAAAAAAAATAAAAATCAATCAATCAATCGAGAAATCAAAAAATCAAAAGATGGTTTCTTCTTAAAGAAATGCAAAGATCATCATAAAAAAATAAATAAATAATCTCGATAGTAGATTTATATAATGGTGATATCCGTACATATGTATGGCTTTAATTTTATTTTATATTTTTTTTAAAAAAAAGAGAAAATGATGGAGTTTTTTTAATTGATCTATTACTTTTATTATAATGAATTCATTGCTTCATTCTTATTTAACCACAGGTAATTATATATATATATATATATATATATATATATATTATATTTTATTCTTCTTTTTTTATATTGATTATTATTCTATATGATTACTCGACAGCTATTTTTATACAAGCATATCGAGGGATAACCTTATTTAAATAAAGAAATAATGAATGAACAGACTTTCTTTCTTTATAAGGAAGTAAAGAAATGGTTTATTATAAAAAGCTTTATAATAATGAAAGGAGAAAAGAGAATAAAATAAAAAAAATTGAGATGCCGCAGTGTATTATTATTATTATTATTATTTTTTTTTTTCCCACTGAAGTATTCCCCCTTTTTTTATATATATATAATTAATATTCTTTTTTTTTCTTCAATTTTTTCCTTTCTCTTCCACTTTTTTTTTTTTTATATATAGTAAGTAAGCATTTTTTAAAATAACGTATTCCCCAAATAAGAAAGTCAACCTAAAAAAGAATATATATATATTTTATTTTTATTTTTACTTTATTTAGTCAACTATATAAATCTATTTTATGCAGTCTACTACTTATTCTACTTCTAGTAATGGTTATTATTATCCACCAGTAACAAACCATTCCATTCCTCAACAACAGCAATCATCTTCATCTTCTATTAATTTACCTACTTTATCTTCCTTAACAAATAATAATAACTCTAATAGCCAAGATAACCAACAGCAACATGCTTATAATTTAGATACACCCCAACCTTCAGGTGATTTTATTATGAATAATACAGATGAAGGAATTGGCGGTGATGAATCGGATGAAGAATCAACTAGTACAAATAAAAAACCTGATAGTCGGTCTGGTAGAAGAAAAATCAAAATAGAGTATATTGAGGACAAAACAAGACGTCATATTACTTTTTCAAAAAGAAAAGCTGGGATTATGAAAAAGGTAAATAAATAAATAATATATCATGATAATGGGTAGCCATAATAACCATAGTAATGTTTTTCTTTGTGCATTCATTCATACCTTCGCTTTCTTTCTTTTGATTTATATTAATAATAGGCTTATGAGTTAAGTACTTTAACTGGAACTCAAGTATTATTATTAGTTGTTAGTGAAACTGGATTAGTGTAAGTAATAATAAAGAATGATAAAGAAAAAAAAAAGAAAATGGTCGTTTAGTAATATCTATATATCTATCTATTTCTTTTTGTATTAGTTATACATTTACTACACCTAAACTTCAACCTTTAGTGACTAAGCCAGAAGGAAAAAATTTAATACAATCTTGTTTGAATGCTCCAGATATAAGTGATGATCAACGTGAATCCTAAAAAAAAAAAGTAAGATCATCCTCCCTTTACACATTTCACTCTCCTTATCTCTCTCTCTCTCTCTTACATTTTAACTTTTTTTTTTT
>MU612468.1:7661-17913 GCA_025201675.1 Cunninghamella echinulata
TTTTTTTTTTTTTTTTTGATTAAAAAAAATAGGTGCTATTTTAAAAATCGAAATCCAGTCACCGGCGGCGGGTATTAAATTTTTGGAGTAGAAATTAAGCTTCACTTGGTAAAAGAATGACTTGTAGACGACAATTATTACAACTACTCTTTTTTCTTTTTTTTATTTGATCTTTTATTTTTATCACCATTAAATCATCAATAACTTGATGTAAATAGCTATATTTTTATCATTATTTCGAATTTAGTTCTTTTTTTGTTTCCATTTCTTTTTTTTTTCAATTTTGAACTATATATTATGTGTAAATTTTTGTTGAATATATATGTATTAATACTTAACCACATAAGTACATTTACTTTTTATTTTGGAAAAAATAAAGCATACTTGGGCCATATATGTTGATCTCTTAATATTTAATTTTAATGTATAATAAAACATACAAGGATTACTATTTATACATATTTATAAATTTTAGATAGATCTTTAAACTACCATATGTTATATAATTTCCTTTTTTGGGTCTAATTCATTTTTTGGTTTGATCTGTTTGTTACAGAGTGTATTTAGTTACTTGTTTAATTATTTTTCAAAATAATTCTAATAATAATAAAACAAAGAAATAAATATAGTTTGTGTGTATTGACTAATTATTTATTTTCAATTATATTGTACACAAGAAATATGACTAAGAAAAACAAAAAACACAGAATTGCTTTTTTGTACGAGTTCTACATTTATAAAGTTTGCTTATAATTCTTGTATTCTTAATCTACATATAAAGCTAGATTTTTTTTATAAAATTTTCATATGTAAAATGAAGTTAGTTATTTATTATTTCAGTAATATTTTGTATGTAGCTATTAATTTTTCGTAATGATCTGGTTTAGAGGTACTTTTTTTTTAACAAAATTAATTAATCTTTTTACAGTATATATATATATTATCGAGATCTCTATTATAAAATTCAATACACGTGGTGAGATTTATTATATAGTTATTACTCGTCCCCAGAGTTAGGAAGATTTTCGGGAAGAAAATATAAATAAATAAATGAATGAGCATGAATAGATTAAAAAAAAAGAAAAATAAGGCGGAATATTAATTTTTCAACGAATGGCATAAAAAGCTCACAAATTTATGCTTATATTTCTATTTTTTTTTTTGACATGTACTCATTAAATATCATATTATTAATATATCAGTATAAAAAAAAAATATTCAATTGAATATATTTAATAAAATTTAAAAAATAAATAATAATCCAAACAGTAATAATTATACAATAATAATGTATATAATGAAATTGATAATAATATATATACCAAGATATTCTTTATTTTTCCTTTTTTTTATCAAAAGAAGAATATAGTTTTCGAGGAAAATCGGAATAGAATAACAAGAATTTTGAATTACTAAATATGGGTCGATATTGGTGAAGTATCATTGTTTTTAAAAATCTTTTTTATCAGTATTAGCCAATAATCATCCGTTCCTGTACTGTGCTAGTAGTTTGGATCATAAAATTTTGGTGTTGTTTTAAGTATTGTAAGTATTAATTCCTAGCCTTCTATAGCACAATCTTAGTCTAAAAAAAAAAAAAAAGGAAAAATATAAAAATACAGATATTTTTGATCATCAATTAAGCTTTTTTTTTTCTTTCTTTTTTTTTCTTTAGTTTATTTTTTTTTTTCATTATCATAATTAAATATAATAATCAATGGAAGAAAAATCAAATACAAATCAAAATATTACATTTTCTAATACCAATGATTATAATAATAGCAATGTGAAGAAGGCACCTATTGGTTTATCAAGAACATCTACAGCACAAAGTTCTACTGCTGAAACAAGATCTGTTCGTAGTGTTATGTTGGAAAAAATGAAATTTGTTAAACGTAAGAATAGAGATATGGTCCGTGTAGAAGGTCCTCCTTTCCATACCATGACACTTGAAACCGTTGTTCAATTGATGAAATCTAACTTGGATGATGGTCTTACTGAAGAAGATGCTAACGAACGCAGAAAAGAAAGTGGTTATAATGAAATGGAGGGTGAAGGTGGTGTTAATCCTTTTAAATTACTTTTAAAACAATTCTTTAATATACTTGTATTAATTTTAATTGTAGCAATGGTAAGCATTTTATAAAAAAAGTTTAAACATCGTCGCAGTGGAAGAAAATGATCGATTTTTTCTAACTTTTATTCTTCTTTTTCTTCCTCTTTCCTTTTTCAATTTATTTTTTACAAAAATATGTAGGCTGTCTCTTTTGCTTTTAAAGATTATGTTGAAGGTGGTGTTATTTGTGCTATTATGTTTTTAAATGCTGCTGTAGGTTTTGCTCAAGAATTTAAAGCTGAAAAAACTATGGAATCTTTACGTCAAATGGCTTCTCCTACTGTTAATGTTATTCGTAATGGTCATCAAAAAACTATTCCTACTCGTGAACTTGTCCCTGGCGATGTTATATCTATGAAGAGTGGTGACGTTGTTGGTGCTGATTGTCGTGTTTTTGAGTAAGATTTTATAATTATAAATACAATAATAATAACAATAATACGGTTATTTTTTTAAGGTTGTAAAAAAAAAAAAAAAAAAACTCACATCTTCTTTTTCTTCTCCTTTTTTAGATCTTTTAACATGGATGTTGATGAAGCTCTTTTGACTGGTGAATCTCTTCCTGTAAATAAAACTGTTGAAGTTATTGAAGGTGAATTATGTCCCCTTGGTGATCGTACTAATATGTGTTATTCCAGTACTACACTTACAAAGGGTCGTGGTAGAGGTAAATAATAATTATAGTAAAAATAATCTTGTATGAAAGGTTTTTAATACTAATTTTATTATTTTTAAACTATTATTAACTATTTTAGCTGTTGTCACTGCTATTGGTATGGATACAGAAATTGGTAAGATTGCCAAACGTTTACTTGATGGTAGTGAAAGTGCTCGTACACCTTTACAAAGATCTTTAGACAGAATGGCCTTAGTTTTATTAGTGGTTGCTATTGTATCTATTATAATTGTTTTTGCTACTTCCAAATTCCAAAATATTGATGATCAAATTATTCTTTATGGTATTTCCACTGCTATTGCTGTAATTCCTGAAGGTTTAATTGCTGTTGTTACTTTAACTCAAGCTTTTGGTGTTCATTCTATGGCCAAAGCCAAAGCCTTGGTACGTCGTATGGCTGCTCTTGAAATGCTTGGTGCTGTTACCAATGTATGTTCTGATAAAACTGGTACTTTAACTCAATCTAAAATGGTTTTGACTCGTTTATGGCGCCCTGAAGAAGGTTTTTATAAAGTATCTGGTCTTGGATTCAATATCGATGGTCAAGTTACCTCCGAAGAACGTGATGCTAAGGTAGATAAAACTTGTTGGTCAACTGGATTTGAAAAGATGGTTCAAAATGCTGCTTTATGTAATATGAGTGAAGTTAGAAAGGAAAAGGAAGGTGATGGCTATTATGGTATTGGTGATCCTACAGAAATTGCTCTTCAAGTGTTTGCTCATAAATTAGATTGTGGTAGACCTTCTTTAGAAAAACAATCCGATAGTAATGGATGGAAAGTATTATGTGAATACCCTTTTGATTCTACTATTAAACGTATGAGTGTGATATGTGAAAATCCTGAAGGTAAGCGCGTGGCTTATCTTAAAGGTGCTACCGAACGTGTTCTTGAAAGATGTACTGGTGTTCAAATTGGTAATGAAGTTAAATATATGGATCAACAAGCTTTACAAGATTATATTTTACCTCAGGTGGAAGATTTAGCTCGTGGTGGTTTACGTGTCCTTTCATTGGCTACAAGACCCCTTAAGGCTGAAGGACCAATTGCATTTGATACTTTTAAGAGAGAAGAAATTGAAGAAGACATGGTTTTCCTTGGTTTAGTTGGTATTTATGACCCTCCACGTGCTGAATCCAAAGATGCTGTTGAACGTTGTCATTTAGCTGGTATTGATGTTCACATGCTTACTGGTGATCACGTTGCTACTGCTACTGCTATTGCTCGTGAAGTTGGTATTTTACCTGCTAACTATGGTTTAGATGGTAAAAAGCCTGAAGTTGAATTAGTTATGCCTGCTACCCAATTCGATCAATTAACTATTGAACAAATCGATGCCTTACCTCAGTTACCTCTTGTAATTGCTCGTTGTAGCCCTGATACCAAAGTAAAAATGATTGAAGCCCTTCATCGTAGAGATAAGATTGCTGGTATGACAGGTGATGGTGTAAATGATAGTCCTAGTTTGAAAGAAAGTGATGTTGGTATAGCTATGGGTCAAAACGGTAGTGATGTCGCTAAACAAGCTGCCGATATTGTCCTTGTAGATGATAATTTTGCTACTATTGTCGCTGCTATTGAAGAAGGTCGTCGTGTATTTGCTAATATCTCTCGTTTCTGTGTTCATATGGTCTCTGTCAACGTAGCTGAAGTCACTCCTTTACTTTTAGGTCTCATCTTTAAAGATCTTGATGGTGTTTCTGTTTTCCCCCTTTCTCCTATTCAAATTTTATTCAACAATGTTGTTACCAGTGCTCCTCCTGCTATGGCTCTTGGTCTTGAACCTGTCCATCCTCGCCAAATGCTTGTACCTCCTCGTTCAAATAAAGAAAGTTTATTCTGTACAAGTAATATTATTGATATTCTTTACTATGGTGTAATGATGGGTTTAATTTGTTTAGCTGATTTCGCCGTTGTGATTTATGGATGGGGTAATGGTGATGTGGATCTTGGTAGAAAATGTAATTTAGAATATAATGATTCTTGTCATGTGGTATTCCGTGCTCGTGGTGCGTTATTTGCTGCTATGACTGTTTTATTATTAGTCCATGGTTATACCTGTCGTGATCTTGAACGCCCTGTCTGGATTAGACTTTTCACAATGAAGCAAAATTATTATTTACATGCTAGTGTTGCTTTTGGTTTTGCTATCATGTTTATCACTATTTATGTTCCTGTATTAAATACTAAAGTCTTTAGACACGCTCCTATTGGTAAATATGATAAAATTTATATATTTATTTTTAAAAAAAATATGCAATGAATAGTTTACTAACTTTTTTTCTTATTTTTCTTTTAAAAGACTGGGAATGGGGTCTTGTAGCAGCTTCTACTATTGCTTATATCATTTTAGCTGAAGGATGGAAAATGATTAGACAAAAATGGTTAAGAAAACTATACTAAACGTTTTATTTTATTTTATTTTTATTATTTTATTGTCATATATACATTCATACAAAACTCACATATATTTATATCTATATATATTCATTAACCTATACATTTTATTTTTTTTATTTTTATTTTTATCATGTAATAAATAATACTTATACCTATTTTTATAGAATAAATCAAAAAAAAAGTCTCAATTTTATATATTGAAATAACTATATGCTAATTCAAAACAATAAAATAAAATAATGCTCCAAAAGATATTAAGCGAAGAAAAATAATACTCTATTTTTTACTTTTTATATTTATTTTTCGATCATGTAATAATTATCATTTCCATCTAATATGTAATTGAAATCTTTTTTGGGAATTTTTTTTTTATATATTGGGAAATATATATAAAATAAAATAAAATATACTTTTAAATCATTAAACGATAAGAATAATTAATATATCGATATACAGTTTTATTAATTATAACAGCAACAGTATCCGTTTGTATCACTATATAAATAACAACAGCTAGAGCTTCTTTTTTCTCATTAATAAAGTAGTACAATAAACTATAAATTCTATAACAATTTTATCTCTTACTACAGTAATAAGTAGCTACAAGCTTGAATGTATCCATCAATTATATTTTTTTTCCCTCTTTTTCCTCTTTGTCTTTTATCCAATATTCATTTTATATATCCTTTGATGTTTTTATTTATGCATCTATTACATGTATCTAAATTGATTTATCCCAAAGTCATTGTAACGCAATTTTTTTTTTCTCTCATCTGTAAGCCATACATATATATTGCTATTCTATGATGTAATCATTTTAGTAACAGCAATTAAATTATAAAGGGATGAATGCTATACCCTCTTTGTATTATTTTATATAATATGCCATGCCAATTTTTATTTTATTTTTATTTTACTTGATTGCTCTTTTTTTTTTTTTACAAATTAAGATTGATTTTTCATGTTAAGTCCCTCTCCCTCCCTTCATGACACTATGGATTATCTTATTTTTTTATTATCAATAGTCTTGAAACAGAAAAGAACATAGTATCTTTTATAACAAAATTGGAAAATTATGGTGTTTTTTTTTTTTAAATAATAATAATAGAGATATTCTATATTTTAATTCAGGTACTAATATAAAAATTTAATAGAAATTACCAAGTTTTAAAAAATGAAAGAATTAATATAAATGGTCCGTTAATGCGATAAAATAAATAAAGATTCTTATCGTGTACGAATTTTTTTTTATGTTCTGAAAAAATATTCACATAATGTATGTGCGTTTTAATACTTTATCTTTTCTTTTTTATCTGTCTAATAAACTAATTTTATTAAATAAAAACAAATAGCATGAATTTTTTGACTTACATTTATTTATTCGGCAATTAAAAATTAATTAAAAGATTTAAAGTTTTTTTTTCTCTCTCTCTTCTTTCCCTTTCTCTTTTTATTCTTCTCTTAAAAAAATAACAAATAGATCTTGACAATATATCCGAGATAATATCAATTTAAAAAAAGAACTTGTAATAAATATTTATATTTATATGTATTCTATATATTTATACATATATTATAAAGTGGTTTTTTTAAATGACAACAAATAGTATGACTCAAAATTATAACGATCAAATAGAGGAATTAGATGAAGGCAGTAGTAATAATGATACTAGCTGTATTCGTTGTCAACAACCCGCCACCTTTATGTGTTCTTCATGTGGGATCAGAGGGCCGAGATATTGCTCAACAGAATGTCAACAGCTACACTGGAAATCAAATCATTATCAAACTTGTCAAGTAATTCAACATCGACAACAGCAGCTCCGTTTGTCTAGGGCAGAAATAAATAATAATATTAATCCATTTCATGAAGCAGGTAACACAAAAAAAATATACATATAATTTCTAAAATTTCAAAAAAAATAGTTTACTATTTATATGCATATCTTTTATTAACTATTTATATCTACTATCGCTCTTTATTTTTTTATTTTTATTTTTATTTTTTTAATAAAGGTCAGTCAACAACTGGGACCAATAATAATAACAATGATAGTAATAATGATATAGAATTAAGCGATAGAAGAACTAGAAGAACCAGTAATAATAACGAATCAAACGATATGGATTCTGAAGAATTTGCTGATAATTTAAAATTTTATATGCAGCAAATTTATTTAATCATCAAACCAGTTGTACTATGTATTGTATTAAGTATTTTTTGGGTAAAAGTGGGATTTAATGATCAAAGTGATTATAGGTATGTAGCATTGTATTTTTTTATTCTTTGACAAATAATGTTAAAGGCAGTATTTATTTAATATATATATATTATTATTATTATTAGTCCAACTCGACCAACTTATTCAGTGTTATCATCTAATAACGCAGGTGCATCAACTTCTGAAAGTAATAGTAATAATGGCAGTGGCGGTGGGTCATCAGGTTTAAATTCATTAGCAAATGCTGGAATTATTATCGGTCAAATTATTATTGTTACTGTAGTTATTGTATTTTTTTTTAAAAAAGGTTGGATCAAAGTAAGTTATTATATAAATATAAATAATTAAATAATTATATTTTAAAAATAACAATATCCCATTTTTATATTTAATCAATTTTCTATTATTTTTATTATTGCTATTATTTTGATAGGTGTTAATTGGGTTCTTTATGCTAGTTGTTTTATTTTTACTTGGATTTATGACCTACTTGTTGATCTTGTAATATAAATATAAATATATAGATAGATCATAAGCGGATTAATATAATACTAAATCATTATCATTTATTACATTTATATTATATAGAAACTTAATACAAGTTTTTTATATACCTTTGGATTATATTACGTTAAGTATTGCTCTTTGGAATTTTGTTATCGTTGGATTAATATCAATATTTTGGAAGGGCCCGTTATGGCTACAGCAGGTTTATTTAACTGTTCTTAGTTCGTTGATGGTAATATATAAAATACTATTTGTAAATATATAAAGGTTTACAAAAATAGAAGGATAATTATATTAATATCTAATATATTGGATTTATTTTTATTTTTATTATTTAGGCATTCTCTTTAACTGGATTAGAACAGTGGACAACTTGGATATTGTTAGGATTGCTTGCAGTATGGGGTAAATATATACATGGATATGTTATAATAATAAGCATTGTAAAAATGAAAATGAAGGAAAAAGAAAGACGCTAATATAAAAAAATTCGATGGTCATGTTTATGGTTGATATTTAGATCTTATTGCTGTATTGTGCCCTTTTGGTCCATTAAGGTTATTAATTGAAAGTTCAAGAAATCAGCAACGTGAAGTACCTGCCTTGCTATATTCCGTTAATGCTGTATGGTTTATGCTGGCCTCATCAAATCATATTTATCCGACTGAACATATATCAATAACAATGAAAAAAGATACAACATCATCTTCATCTTCTAAAGATATAAATAATAATGATAACTATAATAGTAATAAAAATGCAAATAAAAGTAATGTACAACATAAATTAAAAAATGCACCATCACTTCAAAGTATTGATAGTGTTGAACATTATCAGCCATCCACAACATCATCCACAACTCCATTACATCAATTTACATCTTCTAATTTTATAAATAATGCATCACAGCGTACAATAGATACACAAAATTATAATATTTCATCATCCTTTAATGTAGCCATTGCATCAATGAATAATTCAAATACAAATCATGAAAGAATTAGTCATGACGGCTATATTAAATTAAATGATCATCATTCTTCAAATAATAATAATGATGATAGTATGATACCAACTAATAGTTCATCTTCACTTCCTACTACATCTAATAACAATACTAGTTTTGATATTAGAAGGCGGAGTGCTGATGGAAGAAATAATAATAATAATAATAATAATAACAATAACAATAATAATAGCACTAATGAAATTATACCTACCGATAATCAAGTGAATTCAACGGAAGAAATCAGAGATGAAGAAGATGGTAATTTTATAAATATAAACACACACATATATACATACATACATACATATATATATATATATTATATTTTAAATATAAAATAAAATGAATGATATAAAAGATTGACATCTTGTTTTATTTTATTTTTTTCATTATTTATTTCTATAGTTGAAAGGAGTGGTTTAAAACTTGGCCTTGGTGATTTTGTATTTTATAGTGTTCTTGTTGCAAGAGCAGGTATGATAATAATACATATTGATAAAAAATAAAAAACGTTAAAATAGTAATGAACATGACAATTAATATTTTTTCTTATTTTATTTTATTACAAACTTATAGCGATGTATGATTGGATTACTACCGTATGTTGTACAATAGCTGTTTTAACGGGATTAACTGCCACAATATTTTTATTAGCCATTTATAAAAAAGCATTACCAGCTCTACCTATTTCCATTGCTTTTGGGATCCTCTTTTATTTTGTAGCAAAAACTGTTTTGGTACCTTATATTGGTGTATGTGTTATTGGCATGGTTGGATTGTAATATATATATAGAGTATATAATTATTTAAAAAAAAAATTAATTATCTTTACCATTTTTTTTTTTTTTTTTGTATAACTTTATACCCGTTTTCTTTCTCTAATAAAATTATTAATAATAAATATATGTATTTTTTTCCAGGAAAAAAAATATCATTAATATTTTTTTTGTATAACTCCATAACCCCATTTTCCCTCTTTTAACAATAAATAAATTTGATATGCTTTATTTTTATTTATTTATTCTCTCTTAAAAAGAAATTCAAATACGTATTAGAAATGCAAGTTAATAATAATAATAATAATAATATATATATACATATATATATAAAAGGAGTATTATATAAAAAAAATAAAAATGAATAGATATAAAACACGGAAAAAAAAAAGAAAAACACCATTACCATACATAATACATATATGTTATCGTTTCCCCATTTCCATTTCCCATTTTCCCATTTTTTTTTTTTTTTTTTTTTTTTTTTTTTTTTTTTTTTTTTTTTTTTTTTTTTTTTTTTTTTTTTTTTTTTTTTTTTTTTTTTTTT
>MU612469.1:0-17839 GCA_025201675.1 Cunninghamella echinulata
AATTGGGATCTTTTTTTTTTTTTTCATCTTTTCCCCTTCCATCTCCCCCTCCTTAGAATAGTCTTTTTTTTCTTTTTTTTCTTTTTTTACATGATTTCATTTAAATATTAAAAAACCATTTTCAATAAAAATTGATATATAAACCTTTGGTTGAATCCCCGATGGTTTTCGACTTTTTCTCTATAAAAAAATTCTACCTTTTCATGCAAAAATTAAAAACTGAACGTTCATAGGATGAAGGGAAAAAAAAAATAGAGAGAGAGAGATAAAGGGAAAGACCATAACGAAATAGTATAGTTAAATCTTTAACAGTCCATTATATATTTTTATTTCTTTATAAAAAAAAAATAAAAAAAGGATATATTCTACCCTTTATTTCATTTTAGTTCACTTTATTTTTTATTTCATTTTTATAAAAAAGAAATATTTCAAAAACATATGGTAAATTCTTTTTTAACAGAAACTAGTAATAAAAAAAATAATGACCTTTCATCCTCTTCTGCATCATCTACGGTGACATTAAATAATAAAGAAGATTTAAAAGATTTAGAAAATCAAACATACTATTATCGTCAACAACCTGGAGCCACCAACGAAAAAAACAAAAGGTATAAAGATAAAGAACAAGAAGACGATGATGAAGATGAAGATGATAAAGAAACCATTGTAAGTCAAACCATTTCTGATGACGATCAATTGCCTTCTGACTATGAGAATAATGACGATACAATTGAAGGGTATACAAGTAGTTTGGCTTGGTTAGTGGTGATCAGTGTTGTATTATTGAATATGACTGTCAACATTACATGGTTATCCGCATCCAGTGCCCCTCAAGTAACTTCTTCATGGTTAAATGTGTCCTTTAGTGATTTGAATTGGTTGGCAAATATTTCTGCCGTAGTAAGTGCTCTTTTATCGTTACCTACGGCATGGTCCTATGAGCGGTTTGGTATTAAATGGAATTTGTTGGTGGCCGCGTTCATTAATGTTATTGGCTGCTGGATTCGTTTTATATCAAATTTCGTTCCTGTCCATTCTCGGTTTTGGGTGGTCATGCTTGGACAAAGTATTGCTTCTATTTCTGGTCCTTTGGTTACAAAGTGAGTTTGTGTTGAATATATATTTATATTAATAGATATGTTGTCTAATTTTTTTTTTTTTTATAATCATGGTGACTGTTACTTTTCAAGTATTTCAACCAAGGTTTTTTTTAAAAATAAAAATAAAAATAAAAAATAAGAATAATAAAATTAATAGAGATGAAAATAATGTTTTTTATTTATTTAATTATTATTAGTTAGCCGCTGTATGGTTTGCACCAAAACATAGAGGCATTGCAAATACTTTAACAGGTATTTTTTTTTTTTAAAAAAAAAAAAAAAAAATTATGCGCATAATGGTTATTTAACTTACATATATATACATTTTTATTCACTATATGTAGCATTATCCATTGCACCAGCCATTGCCCCTATTGTAATTCCAATCATAGCACCCGTTCCCGAAAATACACCGCAAATGGTAAAAAATAATAGTAATCTATTTATATATAAAATATAACAATAATAATAAAAAATGCATATCGAGTAAATATTTTATTATAATTGTTATTATCATCACATTTATATATAGTTTTTAATTACAGCCGTATTTGCATCCATTGTTGCTATTATATTTCCCTTCCTACCTCATAAACCTAAAATTCCACCAAGTTTCAGTGCTACACAATCCAGAACAAGTGTATGGGAAGGGATGAAGATGTTGGTAAAGAATCGTGATTTTATTTGGTTATTGATTATTTCTTCTACTGGTATTGGGATGGCTTCATGTTTCACTGTGATTATCATGGAAGCTATCATTCCTTATGGTTATACTGAACAACAAGCTGGTCTTTGTGTTGCAGTAATAACAATAAGCGGTTTCTTTGGTGGTGGTATGTAATAATAGTAATAATAATGCATAAATGATACTGATATTGGTGCTGATGTTTTTTTTTTTTTTTTTAAAAAAAAATAAAATAAAATAAAATAAAATAAACCCTTTATGTTTATTGTTGCATATATATATATGTATGTATGTATATGTATATATATATAGGTGTCACTGGTTATTGGTTAGGCAAATCAAATGATCCAAATACTATTATTAGAATGTTCACCCCTTTAACTATATTTTCCTATGTCATGTTTATCTATCAAAGTAAGTTGATATATATATATAATACAATAATAATTTTAATTTTAATTAAATCTAGCCCCTCTCTCCCCTTTATATATATATATATATTAATATGAAATTCATATTGTTTATTATTATCATTATATTTGTATTGTCCTGTATGTTTTATTTGATTAGTTGTTCCTAATGCGTTTAGTGTACTTCTTATTGCATGTGTCGCTAATGGATTTTTCTCTTATGGGTTATTTAATGTATACTTAGAACTTGCAAGTGAAGGTAAATAATAATAATAAAATCATTATCATTATCATTAAAGAGTTGGGAAATATAGACATATATTAATTAAATTTGATTTGATTTAGTGACATATCCAGTACCAGAGAGCGTGAGTAGTTGTTGTATTGCTGCAGGAAATAGTGTTACTACTTTTCTTTTTACGGTTATTTTGGATGCTTTCAGAGCCGGACCCAAAGCACATCCACCACATCATATGAATACTTCTTTAATTGTTGCTACTATCATTGTAATTGTTGGTTCATTGCCTTGTCTTGTTCTTAAAGGTGAATTAAAGAGATTAGCAGTAGATCAACAATTGAACCAATGCAAAAAATAATCACCATATTCCATCCATTCTTCCATTATTTCTCTTATATGTTATTACATCCATATATTATTCTATTCCTTCCATTTATATACTATTTACATCTTAATCTAAAAATATCTTATCCCATTTAATTCCTAATTTTCAAATTTCTTCCTTTTTATTACTATTACTACTACTATTATTAAAGTGCTATATATAATATATATTAATAAACGTATATTCTAAAATTTTTCCAATTGTAAAATGGTGTCTGCAATATTGGTTAGTTGTTCAAAGTTGGTATTATGAGGCTTATTTTCATCTATTATATATTAAGAAAAATATATATATAAATAGATATTATAGGTTAATATATTTTTTTATTTATTTAATTATACATATTTCTAACTATAAATATTTTATTTTATTATTATAGTCATTATTACCTTGCTTTTTAATAGTAAATACTTGACTAGAAGGTTCATAGATCCATCCTTTAGAAGTTAAAACTATACATACATATATATATATATATTAATACTTATACAATTTGATTTGATTTGCTAATAAATATATAAAGCTTACCTTGAATAAGATCATTTTCTGGTAAACCAAAATAATAAACCACATCGACTAACGATATAGTTGTATAGGCAGTTACAATTTTATTTAAAACACGTTCACGAATTGATTCCAATATATCAACGATCATGGTTTGCAACTCTACACTTGCCCATCTTTGTTGTTGTTGTGAGCTATTATTACCATTATTATTTAATAAACCATAAGCCTGTTGATAGTCATTATTCCATAAAGCTTTACATACTTCCCATATTTTATTAGCTTCGTCTGATATGATCCATCCATTATTTTTTTGATTAATCAACATTCTCTTTCTGAGAAACCGAGCAGAATTTCTGTAAATATATATATATGTAAAAAAAATAATACGTGCAAGAACATATAATTTTATTCACGTTACTATCCAGTTATTTCAATTCATATAAAGACTAAATTTGTTTCTTCTTTCATTATTGTTATTTACACTTACAAATCATCAACAATAATATAAGCCCCTAAATAAGCAGCATAGATATCAGTTAATGAAATAGAAGATTCCGTTAAAAATTCATACTATATAAAAATAGCAATAATAATAAGAGGGTTTCTCAGAATACGTGTTCTTGATGGAATATTTTATTTTCAAAAGTTGAAAAAATAATATAATAAAATAAATAATGGAATATTTTTATTACTTGTAATTCATATTCTTCACAGGCTTGGATTAGACCGTTATAATCTTTATTATTTATATATACAAGCAACATATTATCTATATTATTTTAAAAAAAAAAAAGTGAGAGGAAGAAAAAGTAATAATTTATTTTTTTAGGAGATAAAAAAAACTCTATACTTTTCCCGCTGCTTATAAAAGTCAAGTAGATATTTTTGTTTCCCCCTTTTTTTTCTAATAACTTCATAGTTTTTATTAAATAAAATGGTAAACTTTAATATATATTGGTATAATAAATATCATTTTTGGAGGAGATAGTATATTGATAAAATATACAAGTCATATAAAAATAAATTATCAATAGAAATAGTAATAGTAATAAAAAAGATTTATAAATTATAAATAAAGGAACGGAAAAGACTTGTTTATATTATGCAATTTACTCTCTACTTTTTTATATGTACAAATACATTTATAGGTAACTTTATTAATAACACTTCTTTATTTATTTTTAGAATGACTATCGGTTTAATAACGTTGAACTAGAAAATTCTAGTCCTTCATCTTTAACCCAATATAAACAATCAGAATCCAACCATGATAATGACCAAAATTCAACGGACTCTAGATCTTTTCGTAGACGACAATCCGACATGTCTATTGCTTCTTCTTCTTCCTCTTCTTCTGGATCAGCAACAAATCGACCTGAAATGCTGAGATCATCATCGTCTTATGGATATGCTAATAATAATACTAATGACCAACATCATAGCACGGAGATTATAAATAATAGCAATAACAATTATAATAACAATAATTTTTACGATCCACCCTCTTTTTCCAACTCTCCCTCCTCCTCTTATTGGAAAAACAAAAATAGTGGCGTGAATAATAGTTACAAATATGGGCCAAAAACTAAACCAAAATATAACTATGATAGGGTTAATATGGAAAATGGAAATGAAGATTCTCTATTTAAAAAAGATATACGTGGAAGATCTATTAATAGTAAATTGTGGGAAGAGTCGAAATCATCTTCCTTCTTACTTTCAACACATCAACAACAAGCTTCATATCATAATAATAATAATAATAGTCATAATAAAAAAAATCATCAGTATCATTCTTATGGTCATAATCAACATGATATGCATGACAATGAAAGTATAATAACAGCAAGTAGTAGTAAAAATAATGGTCGATCAAATTGGAGAAAAGATATAAATATTAAAGAAGACGAAATGGCTTCGAGTCAATGGAAACAAGTTAATATTGATAGTTTAGAAAATGATAATGAATTATGGTTAAATCAATCTAACTCAATTAAATCAGCCCATTCGTCATCATCACCATTATCACAACAACAACAACAACAACAACAATGGGATATTAAGAATCAGGCTCATTGGATAGATGAAATAAAGAATAGTAATATTGGAAATGACTACAAAATAGAATTAGGTCAAGAAGTAGAAAGAATGAGAGATAAGGTTAATAAAAGTTATGAAAGTGATCCTTTATGTCAGCCTACAGATGAACCTATTTCTCAAACAAATGAGAATAATAATGATAGTAATAATTGTAACGATAAAAGAAATTTGCAAATGCCTGTCGATGATAGTATTTATAGCACTTCATGGTCTTCCATCGTTAAAACTTCACCATCAAAAATACAGCAACATATGGAACAAGAACAACTTATGAAAGACGTATCTGATGAAAATGAAGGGAGCAATGAGAATAATATCAATTGTCAGCTTTTTAGTGCCACCCTTTCATCTTCTAATACAAACCAACTTATTCAACAAAATCTTCAAAAAGAAAATGTTACTAGTGATAATACTAATGATGATGCTAAGAAAGATAAAAAGGATGGTATAAGCGAAGATGAATGTGAAAATAAAAACATCGATAAATCGGTGAAATCAGACTCAAATTCAGAATTGGATGATACCAAACAAGATAAAATGGTAATATTGAAAGAGGACACCAATCGAAACAACTATGAAGAAGATTTCAAATCAGTTGATAGCCATATAGATGATTTTATTAAAAAGGATAAAAAGCAGCAACAAATAGATAACCAGAAGGATAATGCCGGAGATGCAGAAGATGAAGGCGAATATGGATGTGATAAAGTAGAACAAGACCGAAATAGGTCGATAGATATAGATACTGTTAAAAGTAATGAAGGCACTATCGAAATTGATTTTATTTCATTACCAGCAACGGAAACTAACAGTTTACAAAATAGCAATAACCTTTTTTTTCATTCTCAATCTGTCACTAGTATAACTTCATCAGAAGAAAAAACTACACATAATGATCAATCTTTTACAACAACAACATCAGATAATAACAACAACTGTGAAAATGAAAAACATTTCAACGCAAATAACATACCCATGGCTACAACAAATGTTAATGAAGATAATAATAATAGTGAAGTAGCTTCAATTTTTGAATCCACACATGATGATGTTGATCATCACATCAACAATAATAAGGATAATAACATTAGCACCATTACCATTAATACTACTACTACTACTACTACTACTACTACTACCGCTACCACTAATACCACAAATCCTAATAATAATCCTAATCTTAATCCTACTACTAAAACTAAAACTAATACTTGTAATAATAAAAATAATGATAGAATCGAAAATAATATACCTTTAACTAGTATGAAACATGTAAATACATCTCAACAACAACAACAATCACCTATTGAAAAAGAAGTACCAAAATTAAAAGGCTGGAGTGAAGTAGTTCAAAATAATGACCATTTAATAAGAGCTAAATATATGAATTTATTAAAATCATTACAAAATAATACCAGGACGAAAGAGTTGGAAGAAGATCAAAATAAACAAAATTTTACAGACAAAGAAGAAGAAGAGGAAAAAGAAAGAAAAACACCATCGTTATGGGATCGACGACAACAATACCAAAATATCACTATTTCTAACTCATATTACTACAAACGTCCTCAGACAATGGAAATATATCCTATTGAAACTTATTCAGATTATTGATTGTGTGAATACCTTATATATACTAATAATATTAATAAACTATTTTTTGTATATAAATGCATTACTGTATACTAGCTTTAGCTTTTTTTTTTTCCATATTTCTTCTAGTAACTATTCATCAGAAATTGCAAAAGATTTTAATTTTTTATGACTATCCTTTTTAAAAATAAAATGAAATAGAATACATAACTGATAAAATTATTTTATTAAAATAGTACAATGAATTTACCCATGACAACCATCATAAAAAAATATATACCCTATAATAGATAAAATATAAAAGAATGTACATATCATGTTAAAATATATATATATAAAAAAAAAAATTATTTTACGAGTAATACAATGAAAATTAAAAAAAAAAAAAGCAGCTTTTATTTTCAAATCAATTCTGCTCATATACAATCAATTTTTAATGTGTACCCATTTTAATTTGATGCTAATTTATTTATATTATTACTTCTTATTTCATTTATTATTAATGCTATGCATAACTTTCATGTATTGGTTTTCTAAATTCAAATGTCCAATTATATATATATATATATTGTGTATAATCCTATTAAAGTCTATCTTTTGTTATTTGTCATTTTTAAAAATAAAATATATAAAAATGCAAAGATTGAGATTGTTAGTGACATAACCTTATATACATATAAACAACTGCACTGCTTATCGATATTTATATTATTATCATATTGTTTAAATCAATATCTTTCATAGTTGACGGTAAAATAAATTTTCCTCCAGTACTACTTTAAATATGAATTATAATTAAATAAGCTTTATAACCCAGTATTTAACTGAATATCGAATAAAAGAAATATATAAACCTTCTAATAAATATATTTCTAATTATAACATCACTTTTGTTCCATTATTTATTACTTTAAAATTATATAAGTGGTAATAGAATAATTCTAACTGCTTTAAATCGAATATTTTATTCAAACAATTACTATTAATTAATTTGCGATTTCGGCACCAACGGTATCGTTATACACTATATGTAAAGTAATTCTCATAAGATAACCTTAAACATTGATAGAATAAATTATAATCTAATAATCTTGAGCCAATTTTTATTTCGTCTCCACCGATAATAAAACGATTGACATAATGATTTAATATGTTAAAGATATAATAGTATTCCACATTTGGGGCAGTTTTGAGAGAATGCTCTTTGAGTTCATTGATTAATTTAAAGAATAAGATCCAAGCTAAATATTGATTTATTCCTGTAAATAGCGAATAAACTAGCACGAAAATACAGCAATTCAATTTACAATTATTATTCATTTATGGCCTATTTTTTATAGAGCAATTGTAGATAGGGTCAAAGAATTTGGAAATAATATTCAAGCTAATTACTTGATTGTTTACATAAATAACAATTCAATGGACATCAAATTTTAATAGACTACTAATATAATCATTATATACATATAAGCTAATTTTGCCTTTTCACTAATTAAAAAATATCAAGCAATAACAATATGAATAAATGTCAAAAATAGGCAGTTTTAATAAACTCTAATTAATATAAAGTTTTCATCAGTGTTAGAAAATATTTTCCAAGTGTTGTAAGTAGCATAATTGTTGAAACTCAGTTCTTTTTTTTTCCGCAATTTTTTTAAATTCGCGCCACTTCGCGTTTTTATTTTTTATTTTTCCTCTTTTTCCTTTTCCTCACCATTATTTTTTTTAAAAAAATAATATTTCTATTCAATGTATATTAAACAAGTATGTTTATATATTCCCTGATGAAAGATATAGAAAAGTAAACATAGATAAATATATGTATATTTATATAAATATATATATGATTTATTATTTTTTTCTCGAATAGATTACTATACAAGGATTTAAATCATATAAAGATCAAACTACAATCGAACCTTTTAGTCCTCGGCATAATGTTATAGGTATAGTTTTATATTAGCTTTTTTTTCTTCTCTTTTCTCTTTTCTAATATTTATATATTTATACTGATGAATGTTTATTATTTTTCGCTACTATTTTTATTATATAGTTGGTAGAAACGGCTCTGGTAAAAGTAATTTTTTTTCAGGTATGTTATAATTTTTGTCCAGAATTCAATATATATAAATGAAGTAAAAATAAAAATAACACTATTAATATACAAAAAAATATTATTGTTATATTATTATTAGCAATTCGATTTGTACTTGGTGATGCCTATACTACACTTAATAAAGAAGAACGTCAAGCTTTACTCCATGTAATTAATAAATTCAATATGGCCAAAACTCAAGTGGCTGTCAATTTCATATATGGTATAGTACTAATATACCTGCAACTATTTTATCTTTTTTTATATAGGAAGGTGTTGGTGCAGCTACCATATCCGCTTATGTTGAGATTATTTTTGATAATGCTGATCATAAATTTCCTGTAAAGTGAATATATATATATATATATATATATATATATATACATAAATGTCTAGAATAGATATATTTATCGTTCCTTTTTTTTATTAATTTGACTTTTTCTTTTTTTAATAGATTGATAAACCTGAAGTCACTTTACGTAGAAGTATTGGTTTATCATTAGACGAATATTCTTTGGATGGAAAAAATATAACGTAATAGGATTAAGGTTATTTATTTTAATTATTTGCACTTCTATTAACCTATTAATTAATCATCTTTATATTCATTATTATTTTTATTATTATCACCAATAGAAAAACTGATGTCAAGAATTTGTTTGAAAGTGCTGGTCTTTCTAGTGCCAACCCATATTATGTTGTACCACAAGGAAGGGTAATTTATGCTTTTTTTTTTTTTTTTACTATATATAAAAAAGGGAACGTAATAAGAATAATAATATTATATATATGTATATATCATATTAGATTAACTCATTAACAGTTGCTAAAGATAAGGATCGTTTGGAATTATTAAAAGATATTGCTGGAACAAGTGTTTATGAAGAGAAAAGAAAAGAAAGTATTAAGATCATGCAAGAAACAGATGCCAAACAAGCAAAAATTACGGAACTATTAAATTACATCCAGGAAAGATTATCAGAATTAGAGGAAGAAAAAGAAGAATTATCTCAATTTCAAAATTTGGATGCTGAAAGAAGAGCTTTGGAATATACCATTTTTATGCGCGAACAAATGGATACAAACAATAAATTAGATGATTTAAATACGACACGTCAAAACGATTTGAATATTCGGGACACTAAAAGAGATGAATATAATGATAATGAAACATCAATCTTGGTATGTTTTATTTTATTTTATTTTAAAAAAAAAATTGCAAAAAATATAGAAAAGGAAAAAAAGAAAAGATGTAAAAAATAATTATAAGGTAATTAATATTTAGTTGTTATTATGACTTTTCTTAAAAAAATAAATATTACTTTCACACGGATTTTAGGCATTAGAAGATCAACGACGTGACTTGAAACAATCAATTCAAATCAAGGAAATGGAAAAAACTGAACTTCAAGATGAATTGGATGATCTAATGAAATTAAGAACACAATTAGAATTACAAATTAAGGATTTAGAAGACAGTCAATTGTCAGAAAATGAATATAAGGTATATAAATATAAATACATATATATATATATATATATATATATAGAAGAGAAAAATGAATAAAAATAATTGCAAAGTAGAAAGTATTAATAAGATTATTTTATTTTATTTATTTATTTAAAATTTTAGAATAAAATGAATAGTCGATTAGAACAAATCAATAAAGAAATACAGGATAAAGAAAATGAATTAGAAATTATTAATCCTCAATATCAAGATTTACTTAACACTGACCAAAGTTTAAGACAGCAGTAGGTTTATTATTTACATATATTTTTGTAAAGGAATAATGACTTAGTCAAGTTATTCATTCTTATTTTTATTCCTGTTTCTTTATATTATAATATATAATTAGAATGGATTCTTTAAAACTTGAAATGGATCACCTTTATGCAAAGCAAGCTAGATTATCACAATATTCATCCCGAGAAGAACGTGATCAATGGTTACAAGGTCAAATCAATGAATTAAATTCATTATATGCAAATCTTCAAGAACAAGTAATAGCATATATGCATTCATATATATATATATATATTATATGTCAAGGAATTTATACGATCTGTACTTGTATTCTTCATTTATTAATATTTATTTTCTTTTTATTTAGATGAATAATATTAGAGATGAAAAAGAGTCATTGAATGAAAATCTTTTACAAAAAACTCAACTGATTGAAGAGATTCAAACAAAGTTAAGGGAAAGACGTAAAGCAAAAGAAGATGTATTAAATCAAACAAATGACTTAAAACAGCAACGTGATCAATTAACAGAAGACAGAAAGTAAAGCAATATAAAATTATTAATATGTAAATATATACACATTAAATGCGTTATGATTTATACGTTTATCATTGTATTTCTTGGTTTTTTTAGAGCATTATGGAGAGAAGAAGCAGGTTTGGATGCGTTACTTCAAAATTGTAAAGATGAAATACATAAAGCTGAACGCACACTATCATCATCCATGGATAAGGTAATTTTTTTATTATTATTTTTACTATTTAAAAAACAAAATAAACTGTCAGTTGTATCAAGTCATTAACTTTATTTTTTATTTTCTTTTTTTTTTAAAATATAAAATAAAAATAGAATACCAATATTGGACTTAATGCAGTTCAACGAATTACCAAAGAAAATAAAATCAACGGTGTCTGTGGTCCTTTATATGAATTATTTGATGTTGATGATAGATTCAAAACTGCCGTTGAAGTTGCTGCTGGAACAAGGTAAATTATGAATATCTGTTAATATTAGTATTAATTTTATTAAAATCATACATATATATGTTAATGAATATATACACGTATATGTATATATGTGATTTAAAATTAGCTTGTTCCATGTTGTTGTTGAAAATGATGATATCGCTACTAACTTATTGGATGCTATGAGTAATGAAAAAGGCGGAAGAGTTACATTCGTACCATTAAACCGTATAAAAGATACTGCTCCTGTTGAATACCCCTCTGCCAACGACGCTATTCCATTAATTGGTAAACTTACATTCGATCCTAAATATCAAAGAGTATTTGAACAGGTAAAAAAATAAATAATTAATACAAATATATGACTCTTCATTAATTGGTTTTTAACTTATGAAATACGTGAACTCTTTTCTTTTTATACTTTTTAAATAGATATTTTCTCGTATTATTGTTTGTCCTAATTTAGAAATTGCCTCAAGTTATGCTAAAACGCAAGGATTTACAGTAGTGACATTGAGTGGAGATCGTATTGATGGTCGTGGTGCATTTTTTGGTGGTTATACTGATTTTACTCATCGTCATTCAAGAATAGAAGCTGCTAAAAGTTTAAAGCAGCAAAAATTAAATTTGGAAAAGAATCAACACCGTCGAGTGGAAATTAAACAAGAGGTTGAAGTGCTAAATCAAAAAATTACAAAAATTTTAAGCGACTTACAAATATTGGAAACTAAAAATAAAAAATGGCAAATCCAAGTTGACCCTAGTGATCAAATTGCTAAATTACGTAAAGAAGAAGAGTATTATAAACAATTGATTGAACAAAAGGTAACTATAAAATAAAATAAGAAATAAAATAAAAAAGCAGTATTTTTAAAAAAAAAAAAAAAAATGTGACAAATATGTAACTTATATATTCATTTTTTTCTATACAACTATACATTATTTTTATTATTATTAACCAATAGGAAAAATCATTAAATGACATCAAACAAAATATTGAAAGTTTAACATTACAGAGAAATAATTATCAAAGCGAATTACAAACTGAACCTACAAACACATTATCACCTGATGAACAAGCTACTGTTGTTAAAAATCGTACAACTATTGAAGAAATACAACAAAGATTATTAGCTATTAGTGAGACCAAATTAAAGGTATATTTATTAGAAAAAGATGATAATAATAACATTGTACGTATATTTATATTTATAACTCTTTGAAATCGAATATATATATATCCATTTTTTTTATAGGTTGAGACTCAAATAAATGATATAAAAGCTGTATTGGATAATGATTTGAAACGAAAACGTGATGATTTAATAAATAAGAAAGATCGTATAAATGATGTTAACATTGTGAAGAATGATCTCAATCAGAGAAATAAGGAATATAAAGCTGTTGTCAAAAGATTAGGTCGTTTAGTAAAACGAATCACAGGTAAATTTACTATATATATATATATATAATATATCTAAATTTATATTTAATTTTACAATACATTTTAATTATGATATTTTTTATTTTTTATCTTTGTCTACTTATAGAATTGGAAAATGAAATAGATAATGATCAAGATTGTCTTCAAAAGTATAAAGAAAATATTGATCAGCTTAATGTAAGTGAATAAAATAAAGTAAAATAAAATAAAAGTAACCAAAATAATTTATTATTGTTATTATTATGGCTACACAAAATAGAGTATACAAATGACATTGGAAACTGAAATAGTTAAACTGGAAAAACATCTTGAACGTCATTTATATCGAAGATCAATTTTACAACAAAAGAAAGAAGAATGTAATGCCAATATTCGTGATTTAGGCGTTTTACCAGAAGATGCTTTTGATAAATATGTTGGATTCAGTATAGAGAAGGTAAATATATTTATATTTATATTTATATATATTATTATTATTAAACCATTTTTATTAATATTAATACTTTCTTTTATTTTTATTAAAAAACTAGCTTTTACGTCGATTACATCGTGCAAATGAATCATTAAAAAGATATGGCCATGTTAATAAAAAAGCAGTAGAACAATATAACCGATTTACAAAACAAAAGGATCAGCTTATTACTCGTAAAACAGAATTAGATACTTCAGCTCAGGTAATATGAGAATATAAATATAAATATATGAATTGAGAATTAAAAAAAACATATCTTTACTATTCTATTTTTATTGTATAGTCTATTAGAAGATTAGTAGAAACATTAGATAGAAGAAAGAATGAATCCATTGAGAGAACATTCCATGCAGTAGCAAATAATTTCGCAAATGTATTTAGAACCTTAGTACCAGCAGGACATGGAGAATTAATTATGAATCAACAATCGTCTCTACCAGAAAACGATAACAATATGGATATAGATGACAATAATAATACCATGGATAATGTTGATAGATACACTGGCGTTGCTATTAAAGTATGTATATATTTACAGTTATTTATATACAAAATATAACATTATATGACCTAGAAGAAAAAATACTGATAAAATATGTTTACATTTAGGTTTCGTTTAATAGCCAGGTCGATGAGGGAATCCTTATGCAACAATTATCAGGTGGTCAAAAGTCTCTAGTTGCCTTGGCATTAATTTTTGCTATCCAAAAATGTGATCCTGCACCATTTTATTTATTTGATGAAATTGATGCTAACTTAGATACTCAATATCGTACAGCCGTCGCCGATATGATACATACTTTAGCAACGGAATATAATCAACAATTCATTACTACCACTTTCCGCCCTGAATTATTAGACCGAGCTGATCAATTTTATGGTGTAACTTTCCAAAATAAAGTATCACGTATTCATGCTATTCAAAAGGATTATGCATATGGTTTCTTGGAAGAAGAGGTGAGTTGATAGATAGGCAGACAGATAATTTCATATAATTTTATCTATTTTTGTATTTCCGCCATATGTTCTAATCCTATAAATTTATTTGCTTTTAATATATTATATATATTATAGGATCAAGCTCATTAATTATATAAAAATAGATAATGTGTGTTGTTAAATATACGTATATAAATAAAAGTAATAAAACTAACAACTAATCCTAAACACTTGTGTAAAATTGAATTATTATTTTTTTCATAAATGCAACACCAAATAAACTTATGTATACATCTATCCTAATCTATAATAAACTAATGATTTTTTATTACATTTATACTTTTAATTAATATATTTATACCACATATTATTTATCTTTTTTTTACATACGAGTTAAACAATAACTATATATATATATAGATTATTCATGTTTAGAAAATGAAAATGATCGTTTGATTTTTCTATAACTTATTTTTTTCATGTATATTAAATATGGCTCTATGCTATATGTAAATACAATACCTTTGTTTACTCGTTTTATTTATTTTACATATTTTTGCCACCAACACCATATATAAGTGGTTACCAGGGGAAAAAGATATAAAAAAAATATAAATACACAAAATATCTTTTATTTTTAATTCTTTTTATTCCTTTTAATATTTCATAATTAAAAAAAAAAAAGCAAACTATTATTTTTCTATCATTATATTGATCATTACTTTAATTTTAACGCTGACCCAAGCAGAAATAATAAATGTTACAAATCGTTACTTTGAATATCTAACTAGTGGAGTTGGTTTAATAATTCAGATAAATGAGGAGTAAATTAAGTTTCTAAAGAAAATACTAAATAGTACATTTATACATAGTCGATAATAATAACAATGGAATAGGATATTTTTATATAAAAATATAAAATAAACTAATACCATATCACAGAATAGCAATATAATTAAGATTATTAGACTAAGTAAATTCCATTTGATTTTTTTTTATTATTTCAGATATACATAGTTATTTTTTTTTTACCATGAGATTATAATACAATAAAAATAAAATTAAAATAAAAAAAAAGTTGGAAAAATAAAAATGCTAGTAATTATAATGAATATAGATTTATAATAATGGTAATGATAAAAAAAAAAAAAAAAAAAGTAGGTATAAATTATTATTTTTTTTATTGCAAGTCATCATCGAGATCCATAAGAGTAATATCTTGAATGATATCAGCTTCTACAGCACCATGCTGATCATCCAAATTATCCTTTTGCTCTTGTTCTAAAGTACCCAAAGGGAAGGAAGAAGAATCAGTGTTTTTAAAGAAGGGTTTTTCGGTAGGTAAAATGACTTTAGTATCCATGACGACACCATGCTTATCGTAAGTATTCCAATGTAAATTCCATTGATTTGATGTAGAAGGAGAAGGAGGAAGAAAATCCATCATGACAAAATGAAAATCCAATAAATGAGCATCATACATGCCCCAATCTTTGACTTTTTCAAAATCCAAATCTCCACCGGCTCCACCAATAATAGCATAATGGATCTGATGGTGTTGCCCACGTTCATAATTATGCTGATGTCCTGATATCACTAAATCCACACCATATTTTTCAAATAAAGGAACAAACCGTTCACGTACAAATTTTCCCCATTCACTTTGTCCCAATTCAAACCAAGCTTCCGGATCCCAATATTCTAAAAACGGAGGGATATGAACCACTACTATTCCAAAAGGTGATTGTTGAAATGCATCGCTAGCCAATTCCTTTTGTAACCATTCGTCTTGTTGGTGCCAATCTAAATTGCTATCCAATACAATGATTCGACTAGGGCCAATAGTGAAAGCATGCCATGGACTATTTTCATCATTATTATCATCACTTTTATTTTCATTATCGTGTTTAATAAAAGGAGATGTAGACCTTGTATATAGGTATTCATAACTTGGATCATGGTCGTGATTTCCGTGTGCATAAATCATGGGGGATTGTTGTCCTAAGCCATAGTATGTTAATGGACTTACAAAATCCGTTTGCCATTGTCTTAGAGAAGGATAATTTTGCACTGCATCACCAGCATGTAACAGATAATTAGGTTGATGTTTTTTTAGTTGCTTCAAAATTCGTAAAAAGTTGAGTAAACCAAATTGATTATCTGCTATAGCACCAATACTGATTTTTTGATGGTAATGTTGATTTATATGCTGGCTCTTTTCATTATTATTAAGGTTTTGATAAGGGTAATACCATTTAAATGTATGTTGTCGTATGATTCTTTGTTGATTAGTTTCAATACGATAATGATATTCTAATGAAGTTGTTATATCTGCATCATCGCCTTGAAGTTGATCGTCATCTATCAGTTCCTCACGGTCGTTGTAAATTCTTTTTTTGCCTAAAGGCCCAATCACAGCTTTATATAATGCATGATGATCATCCAACATAATAGGTTCTACATTAACGAAATACCATGGTGATTTCTTTTTTTTATCTTTACTATATTTTGAAGTTAGTTTAGGTTGCCAAATGATATTCATATCCTTCATATCACAATTCATTTCCCACACTACTTCTACTAAATCTGTATCTTGCATATATAACATAGGTTCTTTTCTAATGGCACCGCAAGGGATATATCCTTTATCAAATAAAGTACTACTTAATTTTATCCTGAAAAAGGCCATATAAACAAAGATGATTGTTCTGAACCAATAAAATAATAAACTGAGTACAAGCCCAACAAGAATCAGCTGACGTTTGGTAATAAAATAAGCACGGCGTCGACGTAATCTTCCATTAAAAAAAGGTATTGATGTAGAAGTAGTTGATGTAGTAGAAAGATCTGGTAAAAAAGTAGATGAAGAAGAGCCATTTAGATCATAGGATTTAAACAAAGGGTATGGATTTTGTTCATTATGATGTGTTGGTAAAGGAGAAGTTTGTTGTTTGTGTTGAAAAGATACTGAGGAAAATGGTTCTAAAGTAGGTTGTAACATTTCATAAAAGCATTATATTAAAAAATAAAAATAAATTATATGGTAGAAAAAAAAAAGGAAAAGAAAAAAAAAAAAAAGACAAAAGAGAAAAAAGGAAGAAATGGAAACGAGAAAATAAAAAAAAGAGGGGATTTAAATCAAAATTTGTAATTAACCAA
>MU612470.1:0-17835 GCA_025201675.1 Cunninghamella echinulata
AAAAAAAAAAAAGCAACTAACATCGTACCATTTTTATGAATCATAAAAATCAATCACAAATGGTTTTAAATGACATGTTTACTAATTAAAAAAAAAATAGAGTATTACATCTATAAGTTTTATATATTTATCTTTTAATCGACCAAAACTGGAACCCAATAATTGCGAAAAGTTAGGAATCTGTAAACTACTTATGTAATATATCTTTTTAATGTTATTATTACTATTACTACGTATGTATATGAAGAAAGAAAAACAAAAAATCATATACATTATTATAGACAATAATAATGATAATAATAATAAGAAAAATCATATATAAAAAAGGGTAGGATAAAAAAACTAAAACAAAACTCAGCTTTACCTTTTTCTGTACAAACATTGTTGCATAATATTTTTTTGAGTAACGTAAAAAAAAATAAAAAAAAGATGATTCAGATACAAATTTTATTATACCTAATAGGTTAAAATGATAAAAGTAAAAGCAATGAGAGAATTCTAATGTTACGTGTAATGTGATTTTCATATGTAGTTCATCTGTTCCATTTTTTTTTTTTTTTATACAGCTTTTTTTTTTATGTAGATACTATTACCATATATGGATAAAGAGTATTTTTGTTTATAACGTTCGCGTTCATACCAATATATTATTTTTAACCTTGTCGTAAACAGACAATGATACATGACCTTTTGGTTTGAAAATGAAAAATCATTTGATTTCTTGTTTTATTCCTATTTTTATACTCTATACATATCACGCCTATCCCGTTTATTTTATATAATACATAAATAGACTCATTAAGACTATACACTTGTCAAAAAATGTGTTTATTTACCAATTCTAGTTTCTATTAGTCAATCAAATTTGTTTATTTATTTATTTTATAAAAAAAAAAAAAACCTCTAATAAGTCAAGGTATTTTATCACCTCCTTCCATTTTATCAACCTCCTCATATTGAAACCAATCTACGTTATTACTAAGAAATGACAATACAGCCACGATGAAAGACATGATTCCACCAAATAAAGATAAAATGGTCACGATAATTTTCACAAATGACGAGAAGTTAAAGACCACATTTTTACTCATACAATTGGTGCATCTAAAACTTTTCCATAGCAACGGTTTAACCCAAAACTTACTAATAGCTGGTAAAACTTGATCCAAAGCTTGATAATGAGTGGTGGTGATGTTATTTACTTCGCCTTGGTAAACAATAAACGAGGTCTCATTCACTTTTTCAACGAGAGTATCAATAAATCGATGTTGGGTGATATCTGCTTGAATGATTTGGCTGATGGCGCCAATAGTACTATTATCCCACGTAAATAAACCTTGCTGATCATACATTAGAACGAGATCACTATAAAAAAACCCTGAGCTGTAATTCAATTTAATAAAAGAAAAGGATACTTGATAATTATTTTTTCTATTAATGTCATCGGCGGCCCAAAAGAACGAATTTCTTGCTGTAAATGTGTCAAGCGGGTAGAGCAGCACTCTTTCGCCAGTAATGATAAGCGGTAATTCACATACATAAGGTTGATAGCTTAGTGCTTGGTAATCGCATTGGGTTGCTAGCGAAAAGAATACAATGGCAATAAATACAATAACGGCTGAGAGTCTTGCTAATCTGGTTAATCCTTGGTATCTTTTTACGACTTGATATTTTTCGATGAAATACATGAGTTCTGAAATGGAGTTTTTTTTTTCTTTTTTAAAAATAATAATGATAGAATAAAAAAGGGGAGAGAGAATAACAAAAGAACTTTTTTATTTTCCTTTGTTTTGTTTTGTACTACCCATATACACCCGACTAAGAAAAGGGCAGAAGGAAGTGAAGAGGGTGATTTTCAATGCGTTGGCTTGTTTACTCTTTTATTATTTTTTGGCTTGTATATATTCTTCATTTTTGAACGCCGTCTTTGCTACTATTTATTATTATTTTTGATATACGAAAAGAAGAGCATGTATAATCAAAAACATCCATATAAACGGACTAATTTCTTTTTTTTTCTTCTTCTTCTTTTCTTTATCTTTAAAATCAATAATACACTTGCAACTTTTTTTATTACAAAATGATCAAGTATTATACAATTACGTTATTATTATTTGTGTTTGGCATTCTTGTAAATGGATCTCCTTGGTGCCCTTCTGACCAATTAGAACCAAGCGCCAAAAATATGGGGTTCAAACAGTATGTAGATGATTCAAAAACATCGGTAGTTGTGGCTCGATTGGCATGGAAATGTAAAGGAACTGATGATACTATTTATTCACAAGATGTTGTTTATCCCAATACCCAGGTATCCACAGACCTTTATGGAGTTTATCCTAATAGCGACGCTATTTGGCATATGAAATTTAGAGAGGGAGATTCTACAGGGTTTGTTTTGGATCATAAATCATTGATATTGGAAGAAAAAATAAATGGTGCCGATAAAGTGAGTGTTATCGAAGCTTTGTCTTTAAAGGATGGTTTTGTCATGTTTGATGGATTTGGGGTTGGGCCATATAGTGCTTGTGCCAACGGTGGTTGCTCTAGTTATCCTATTCCCGATTTATGATTATAGCATGGTCGGTAATAAACAAATGAGCTTTTGTGGTTTACCAATTTTAATTAGATATATCATTAATCCAAACTCTTTTTATTTTTAATAAACATGCTAATGGATCAGCTAGTTTTCATTTATTGATTCTTTTTTTTTAAATTTTAATATCCGTTTTTTGTGACATATGTAGAATTGAGATGACTAGTTGTAGCTACTTTGTTTTCAATATTTTTATAATGCGTTGTGCTGTTATGTGATGTTGATCACAAGTACATGTATACACGCTGACTTTATGTTTCTTTGTTTGTTTGTTTTATTTGATGGAAATATTAAAAAAAGTCCTTTTCCTACTCGTATACACCCACAAATTAATTTATCCCTCACTATTCTATTTTATTTATAAATTTCTCTGGTGTGTTTTATGATAAAATAGACTTTTATTAATTTATAAATATTAAAAAATACATGTATTAAATAGTTTCCAGTTATTAAATAAAAGCATGGATTTTGGCCTTCAATAAGCAGTGTAATATTCAGTAAATATAAAAACATGAATTATAAAAAAGAATAAAAGTAGAATAGATAAAGAATAGAATATTTGAAGAAAACAAGGTCGGAGAATGAAACCGCCCAAGGGGGGTTTTTTTATATAAAAATAACAATACTAAAGAAAAAATCACAAGTTATGCAACTATGTATTTATTTCTATAGATAATAAATTAATTGACTTTTTTAACATGTTTATGAAATTATCATTTCTATTTGTAGGATAATTCTCATAGATGATCTTGACTATTTGTGAATTAATTTAAAGAATGGAATTTCTGGTTATTGTTTTGATTCATACTTTTTATCTTTATTCACTTTTATGAACTTGTAATATTTATACAAAATTTGTAAATTTAAGAAAAGGATTTTTTTTTTCAATTCTTGAATAAAAATTAACTGAATTCCAAAGTGTATATATAGATAGAATAAATCATACCTCTCTCTTTTTTTTTTTTTTTTGAGATTATTTTACATATTTATATCTAGTTTTTATTGTTCATTATCAAGCATTAAGAATTTTGCAATCCATCTATTTTTTTAAAAGACTTTTTAGAGGGATCAGTAAATGAATGAATGTCATTTGAACTATGAAACTCATACTTTTGATAATGATTAAAAAAAATGATATGATTGGTTCAAAAAGCGTTACTTTTTTTTTTTTATTGTAAATAAACATTTTTATTTTTATTTATATATATATATATATATATAAGGTTTTACTCTAATTATTTTATTTTTTTCTTTTTTTAGACGCTTCCCGAATGTTTCAATTTTTTTTTTTTTTAGATAGGAAAATATTTATTTATATAAAAGTGTATACAGAAATGATTATTTATTTAATGGATGCTAATTAAGAATATGTAAAATAATAAATGATAAAATTATAGTATATAGAATTAAATTGTGTATGTGTAAATATATATATATATATATATATATATAAGGGAGAGAAAAGGATTATATAAAAAATGATAGAATAATATACATAAAAATACAGAATTAATTAATTAATTAAAAAAGATAGTGATGATCATATTGATAATGAAGGTTGGATTCATTACCAAATAATGTTTTCATCAGGTAAAATAGGGGACTGGCCTAATTTACAAGGTATTATCATATTTTGGGTTTTTTCCCAATCAACACAAGATTGTAAAGTAGGAGGCAATTCGGGTGGTATATCATAATGGTGGTTCATTACTTTTTGTTGTTGCTCTTGTTTAAATAATTTAGATAATAAAGACGTTTTTTGTTGTTGGTGATGAACGGCAGGTTTTGATGGTGACAAACATTGATGATTATAATGGAGAGAGCTTTTGATTGCATTTTCCATATCTTCTTCGTCGTCATCCAAAGTGGTTGCCGTAGTCATAGTAGATATAGTGGATAGTGATGATAATGTGAATTTTTTTTGATAAGCTACTTCAAGGTATTGTTTTCCTTCATGATTAGAATCAAATGTACTCCACATATCATCGTCGTCGTCATCATCATCATCATTATGGTTGTTTTCAACTTCATCATCATCATCTTCTGTATCTGAATTATCCACAAAAAATTTACTTTTCCGCGATTGTTGATTTGATAATTGATAAGGTATTTCTTCTTTTGTAATTTCTTTATTTTCGGTTAAATGGACAATGTTATTTGATTCGTCGTTGATTTGAATATCCATTGTTGTGTTGTTGCGATGATCATCTAGAGTGGCAGGCCCAAAAGTAGAGCAAGTAGATACGCTTGATGACTGATGATGTTGTTGTAATGATGATTCACGATACCATAGACGCCAACTTAAATTTTCTAAGCGTCTACCATTTTCAATACTATTTTTACACTTTGAAAAAACTAGATGATAATAATGAAAATTAGTTTATTAATTGTATTTTTAAAAGCTATTACTATATGCTTTTATTATTTTATTTACCATTCCACATAGATGATAGTTCATCTATGGTCATTGCTTTTTGAATGGAAGGGATTTCTAATATAGGAACATCAATAGCTTGTACCATTTAAATAGGTGTATATATATATATATATATGGAGTGTGAGTGTGAGTGTGTGCAAGTATGTAGGTGTAAGTATATATATATAAATAAAATAAAGTAATGGAAAATAATATTCAGTAAAAAAAAAAAAAAAAAAAAAAAGCTTGATAATGAAAATTAAATTGTTCCGTAAGGCGTAGAAAAAAAAGATAGCGGTGTTTTAAAAATCAAGTTTTTTATATTATAAAAGATAAGTTTCCTGATATATAGGAAATGGAGATCATCAATATTATATAATTATAATCACTTGATATAGCACGCAATATATAAAATAATTTAAAAGTGATTTTGAAGTCGTTATATATCTCTTTTTTTATTTTTTATTTTTTATTTTACGTACTCTCTAATACTTTTTGTTTTTTTAAAGGGTTTGATAATTTTTTTGAGACAAATAAATAAATGTTGAAAATCATTTGCTAATAATTTTATTTGACACATGATAAGCTTTATTTCCAAAATAAAAATAAAAACGAAAATGGACGATTTTCCTTATTTGATAACTAGTAAGAATAAATAGCAAAAACTTATTTGTTACTTTAAAAAAAATACATGACTTTTTTAATAAAATAAGCATGTGAGTACATATGAAATACATATAACATTTGCTTTTGACTAATATTATTATTCGATGATTCAATGATTTAAGGGATGATCATAGTTAATACATAAAAAAATAAACCCCTTCTCATTATATAAAAAGATACGCAAAGAAACATATCCTTATATAAATAAAAAAAATATAGATAGATAACCAGCTCTTGATAAATATGTTTGTTACCTTTTTTGATTTTATCCTATTTTTTTTATCAAAAAAAAAAAAGTGATACGTATGTAAAGTATAGCATTGACAAAATATAGAATAGACAAGCTGTATTTCTGTGAAACGGTTGTATACTTTATATATATTATACACAAGATCTCTTATTATATATTTACCTTGACCCAGTATATTATTTTATTTTACTTTTGTATTACATATAATATATTATATTACTATGCCTTTTTTTGTTTTAATGTCAAAGCGTTCATCTTATCAATCATGTTATATTCCCTTTTATGGATTTTGATCAAAAAAATAGCCAGTGGTGGATTTTTGTATGGGAATTTCAATTAGGCATCATATCATGTCATATATATATATTCTGATTTTTTGATCATTAAACAAAAATATGTCTCTATACTATTTTAGAATTTTCTTTTCTTTTTATTATTATTATTATATAATTTAAAATGATTTTCTTATGGCAAAGACATGGATATGCATATTATAATGGTGGATGTGAACAGGTGATGCCGTTTTACTTTTATTAAATGCAATAAATTTATATATACATATTAATTAAAAAAAGAATAATTAGAATCATATGTAGTATTCTCATACCATATGTGTTGGATAGATGAATAAAATTGGATTCACCGATTATTTTTTTTTTTTTTTTTTGGGTTATTTCTATTTTTTAATTTTTGTAATTACTCCCCCTTTTTCATTATAGGCTATCAGATAAATAAATAGTATCAAATGAATCATGTTGATTGGTTTTGATAATATCAATTTGTGTCAAATTCTAACCATTCATTTTTTATCCAGTTATTATTAGTTCATCTTAAAGTAGCAGGTAAATAAATAAATAAGCACATTGTATTTCTCAATAACCATGGTATACCATTGCAGAAGTTGAGCTATTGAGAATCGTAAAGGTAAGTTGTCTAATCAATCTACTCTACTCAAAAAGTGAATAAAGAAAATTAACGTAAAAATAGCGTGCAATATAAACCTATTTAGCAAGAAAACACAAATGAATTGTAGTTTATTAATTATGGCTAGCAAACGCTTGAATATTGAGTTTTCATGTTTTTAATCCATATTACCTAGATTGCTGCCTATATCATCTGTTGAACCATAGAAATAACCCATATTTTTAAAAATCGACTCTATTCCTAAGTAATGGGAAATTCTTAATCGCCATCCTATTCCTATAATACCATCGAATAGCGATGTACAGATTGCTAATTGGAAATTGTACATCAACACCTATATCCCCGGGATTATCTTCGTCGACATATGTATCTATAGTGTTGATACTATGTCCAGATATATATTCATCGCCTTCGTATCTATAAGTATCTATCATAGATAAACCACCTATAGTTTTTTCGACTATTTCTATCTCTGGGTGATTCGATAGATGGTTAATAAACCATTGTCTATTATCAAGTTCCTTATCATCATTTGATGTTTTTTCCTTGGATTTTCTGTATATATGTATACTGCTATTACCCGCAGGTCAAAGGTTCCATTCTCCATATTCATTCATCTCAGAAGGATTAGCACCGTACGGTATATAGCCGGCTTCCTTGAGATCCTTGATAACACCAGATGTAATACCAACATGCTCATCATGTATAAATTTATTTACCGTAACATAATCTTTCTCACTAACGGCTCTGAACAACTCAGGACGGAGGGTTTCATCCCATAATTCCAATTTCAAGGCCATTCGAGGTGTACATAGATTATCATGTTGACTGTTTTTGTTTCTCAGATAGAATAACCTAATTTGTTCATCTCGTGTAATGCACGAAATTTGGTTTGCAACAGATAACATAGTATATACATCAACATTCATATCCTTGATAATATCATCGTTTCCCATACGGATATGATACGCGATGAGTTCTTCCGTTCGTAAACAAGGCTGAATTTTCTCACCTTTATAGCACTGGACGATGTCATCCATGTTATATAACTCAGGTAGACCAATATTCGGATCTATTCTGTCCATTTCACCTCTAAATAGATAAACAGCATTAAGATACCTTTCCTTCCTATAAGGTGTATCCACTATTTCTATACCCCAACATAGCCTAAGTTTATATCCTAATTCCAGGCCGATATTAGATATATTACTTTCCCATATAGAACATACCAAGGATAATATATTCGGATCCTTGGTAATTGCTATGGCCTTATATATAGGTATTCTCGCACCTCGTGTAAAATAACGTTCCTTCATCTTCATAAGCAGGGCCCTGTCTGCACCTCGCTCTAGCACCTTATCGAGGAGTAAGCCAGGCCCATCCTCACGAAAGAGTTGCCTCTCATCTAATTCATCGTTGGATAACACCAACTTAACATAACAATCTGCATAGGATATAATCTGGATGATAATTTCGTTGGGCAATGTTAACATGCCATATTTACACAAAATAAAAAAAATGTACAACTAAAAAATATCGAAAGTTTTTTTCTTATAAAAACAATGGTGGAATTTTAAAAGAGCGCTTCCGGCTACCAATGAGTTTTTTAAGATTAATAATTTTTTTTAAAGCTTTAATTTTTTTCTTCCCCTCTTTTTCTTTCCCCTCTTTTTTTTTTGTTCTACTTTTTTTTTTTTTAAAAAAATTATTAGATAATATATAATTATAATAATAATAATAATAATAAAAATAATAATTATATATAACACATACCCAACAATAAATCTTTTATTTTTCTAAAAAATTAAAATAAAATATCAGTATATTATATATATAATATATACTTATAAAAGGATGACAAGTTTAAGACGATTATCAACCATAATAGGGTCAAAACAGAGACCTTCAATTTCTATTACCTCAGTTTCACGTGCCATGTTAAAGAAAAGTAGCCAGCTCACCCCTGCTACCCTTCTTAAACCAACTACCACCTTACCAATCTTCCAATCATTCCAACAACAACAACATCGCTATTATTTTTCTTCTCCTACTTTAAAGACCTCTGTATCACAACCACAACAAGAAGAAGCTGCTGTTCTTCTTTCCACTTTTCACGATAAAGATGCAGTTTATTTAAAATGGAATGCAGATTATCCTCTCAATCAAGATATGTTTTCAAATAGTAATAATAATAAGGATACAACAAGTGCTTATAGTCATGTATGGTTAAGAGATAATTGTCCTTGTGACCAATGTATCCATCCAAGTAGTCGACAAAAGCTTCATTCTACTGCCGATATTGACACAAACATAGAGCCTAAAACTGTAAGTTACGATCCTACTTTGGATCAATTGGTTATTGAATGGAATTTACCTTTACGCCATCAACAACAAGATAGTAATGCATCATCATCATCGTCATCCTATCATACAAGTTATTATCCATTATCTTATTTACGTCGTTATGCAAGCCAAAAAACTAGTCAAGAGTTTAGATTTGAACAATTAAAACCAAAGACTTGGACACGTGATCAATATCAATTAAATTGGGTTCATTATGATGATTATATGACTACTGATAAAGGGTTACATCAAGTGGTAGAACAATTATACAACGACGGGTTGGTGTTTTTAAAGGACGTCCCCCTTCTTGATGAAAGTGTAACAAAAGTAGCTGAACGTATTGGTCCAGTTCAAGAAACTTTTTATGGTAGAGATTTTGATGTCAAGAACGTGGCTAAATCAGTCAACATTGCTTATACAAGCCTTTATTTAGGTTTCCATATGGATTTAATGTAAGATTTTATATAAAAAACAAAAAGAAATTAAAATAATGCATACATGTGATGGTGTTCTTTTTCTTCCTTTCCTTCTTTTAATTTTTTTTTTTTTTTTTTTCAGGTATTTGGATTGTCCTCCTGGGATTCAATTGTTACATAGTTTAAAAAACTCAGTTAAAGGAGGATCAAGTATCTTTTTAGATTCTTATAAAGCTGTTGAACTATTAAAAGAACAATACCCTGAAGATTACCAAGTTCTTGTAGATACACCCGTTACGTTCCATTATATCAATAATGGCCATCATATGTATTATAGAAGACCTACTATTGTTCCTAATGATAGCTATACTTCTTCATCCTCCAATGAACCATCTACTTCTACTTGGGGAATGCATGTCAATTATGCTCCTCAATTCCAGGGTCCTATGGATTATTTATCACCAAAAGAAATGAAACGCTTTTATCAAGCTTATCAACGATTTGCTGATTTTGTTGAAACGGAATCTCTTCGTTATCAAATTACCCTTCAACCTGGCCAATTAGGTAAAGAAGCAGAAGAAAAAAAAAAAAAAATAGAAGGAAAAATTAAAAACTAAAAAATAACGCTCGGAAATATAGATAAAAAGTTAAGGAGTAAGAAAAGGGAGAAATTCAATCTTTTCTAAATCTGATTATTATTTTGCTTTATTTTTAGTTTTATTCGCTAATCGACGAGTCTTGCATGGTAGAACCGCTTTCGATCCCACTAGTGGGGACCGCCACCTTAAAGGCACTTATTTGACTTTAGATTCACTTAAAGATAAGTTACGAGTATTAGGTGCTAAATATAACATTCAATAACAATAATAATATGATAAAATAAAAGAAAGGCATGGTCATCTCGGTTTGCAGTTACACAACCCCGATAAAAAAATTTTTTTTTAGACTTTTATATATATATATATATATATTTTTAATTCTGTATTATTATTTTATGCCTTTTTTTTTTTTTTTTTAATTTTTTTTATGCCTTCTAATTTTTATAAATTGATATTCTTTTTATTTTGTTTATTGATATATATTAAAAAGAAAAAAAGAAAAAAAAATAAAGAATGAAAAATGTATTTTTAAAATAATAAACTATTATTACTATTATTATTATTATTATTATTATTATTATTTTCGTTAATTGTTTTTTTATTATTATTGTAGTTTATTGCTTGTTTCAATAATAAATTAAAACAGATTGTCCTGAATTTCCATCATTTCTAAACATACCATTTTTTAAAAGCCCGTATTCTTTTTATAAAAAAGAAAAAAGATAATTTTTTTTTTTAATTTTTCTCCCTTCTCTTTTACTCTTTTTATTTTTCATTTTAATAGTTTCTTTTATTTTTTTTACATACCTTTTTTTTTTACAATTCATATATATATTCATATATTCCCCATTGAATGCATTATATATAAACTATGAAAAAAACCATTCTATTTTTTATTTCTACTTTTTTATTAAGTTGTATTCAATGTAATAGTGATAGGTAAGAAAAAGTATTATATATATAAAAGAAAAAGTTTAGACTCCGAAGTTTACCTGTTGTGGTAATTAAATATATCCTTCGACACTTTTTTTTTTTATTTACATTTATTTATATTTATGTTTTACAGCATAATAGATGACACTCCTATAAATAAACAACAACAAATAAACTATCATCATTATCAAAAAAGATCATCCGCAAAGGGATCCTCACCTGGTCATAAAGTCAATGACCCTATTTCTAATACCATTCATGTGATTGCTGCAGTAGCAGGCATTGTAGGTGTTTTACTTTTAGGAGGAATTGCCTTTTTTATGATACGTAAAAAAAGACGATTACAGCAACAAAATAAAAAAAATAGCGATACAAGCTCTTTAGAATCACAAGATAAATATTATCAACATTATGAAAATAATAATGAACATAAAAATGAAAACTCAATGACTATGATACCCAATAACAATATTTCTATTACCACTTTCCAACAACTTCCTCCTCCTACATCTTCTACTTTATATACAACTCCTTCGTCTTCATCAAAACAACAATCACTTCATTTTAATCAATTTGACAAAGATTTTTATTATGATGAAACGAGCCAAAAAAGTAAAAAGAAGAATAATCAAAAAGAACAAGATGTAAAAGAAGAAGACCAACCATTATCTCCTTCTATGCAACAAATTAAATTACAATTACAATTATTAAAACAACAGCAGCAAAACCATAATAGTAATCATGATCAACCTTCGATTCATAATACATTGATATCCAATCGTAATCATAACCATCATATATCTTCTCATAATAATAATAATAACCAGAATGGCCCGAGTGATCAGAATAATCGTAATACTTCTAGTCCTTCTCCACCTCCTCCTCCATATCAACCATGAAAAAAAGTTTTATATATATATATATATATATATCATGTAAATTTTGTAATATATTATAATAAAAAAGAAAGTTTGGCATATATATTTCAAAGTTTTATCCTATTTACAATATAAAATATAATTATGGTAATCTATTTTCGGTTGATATAATTCTAATATTATTGACATAGTTTTATTATCATTGATATAATTCTAATACTAGTAACAAAACTCTTAAATTATTCATATAATCCTTATACTACTTGTATAATCCTTATACTATTGATGAGTTTATCTTTTTAAATTCTTTCCTTTGTAACTCCATAATTCTTATATCTCATTCCCAAATAATAATAGCATTAATAATAATAATTACACGAGTTTTTACCCTTTTACATTATAACATATAATTATTTTTACTCTTTCTTATATACTATTCCACACGTAAAGTAATATAGAATTACTTTATATATATTGAGGTATAAACTGTTCCTACCTTTTCTAAAGTAACCTTTCCTTCTTTCCTTCTTTCCTGCTTTATATCTATTCAAATTAAAGGTTGTTAATTTAGATTGTTTTTATTCAGTGACCAATTTAATTTGCTATAATCTGAAAATTGTTTTTACTAATAGTATCTAGCATCATCTAATATAATTACTGTAATATATAAAAAATAATATAATGTATTTATAACAATAAGGCTAAAACTAATAGGAAAAGTAAAATAATAAAAAAAAACAATAGGAAAAAGAAGTCGAAAAAAAAGATCAAAAATGGAAAATTTAAAAAAAAATTGAGTCCATCAATTTTTATTTTTAACTTCCGCTGGATTTTTTGTGCTGCCTTAATTAAATTCTTGCTTATTTTTTTATTTCGTATTTTCTGTTCCCCTTCTGTTTTATTTTTGAAGAAGAAAAAAAAAGATAGATCCTATATCAATATTATATTTATACTTTATATACAAGTTAAATAAATATAATATATATAGTGTTCTTTTTAAAGAAAACAAAAAAGATACCATGCAAACCAATGAATCGGCTATTGTAGAAGATGAATTATCACAAATCAGAAGATACGAAGATTTTAGTACCATAGGTATAAATATATACATAAATGACATCCTCCTCTGCTTTAATATATAAATCCTTGATATATGAATAATGGAGACAAGATGAAAAAGAACAAAAGTTTAAGCCATCTATTATTGTTATTGCTATTATGATTATTTAATTTTAATATAGATTGGGTTAAAGATGCCACGTTAGAAAGATATCGACAAAGTTCAGTACAAAATCAAAATCAAGACGATAACAGTTGGACAGCTTGGTGGAAATTAACATTTGAAACATTTCAATCATGGATTGTTGTCTGTCTTGTTGGCGCTGCTATTGGATTAAACTCGGCTTTAATTGCTATTGTTACAAACTGGTTATCTGACTATAAATTAGGTTATTGTTCAAATGCTTGGTGGTTAAATAAAAAATATTGCTGTTGGGAAATTGAAGAAGAACGTAAGGTTTTTTTTTAAAAAAAGGATAAAAAATAAATAAATAGATAAGATGTATATAATTGATAAAATAATAGAATGATAGGATGGATCGTTTATTATTTTATATATATATGTGTATATTTATATATTTATTATAGATGGCGTTTGTGCTATGTGGGTTCCTTGGAGTGATGCTTTAGGCCTTGGCCATGATATTTATATTGTAACTTGGTTATTTTATATTTTTTGGGCTACTTTATTTGCTACTACTTGTGCTTATTTAGTAAAACAATTCGCCCCTTATGCTGCTGGATCGGGAATATCTGAAATTAAGTGTATCATTGGTAATTATTATATTTGGCTTAACAATAAATAAATAAATATGTGAATAAAAAATGGATATATATATATATTAACGATAAATGTATATCCTTATCTTTTTTTTTTTTTTTAAAATAATAATAATAATAATAATAGCTGGTTTTGTTATGCGTGGATTTTTAGGTGGGTGGACTTTAGTGATGAAGAGTGTCGGTTTGGTAAGAAGAAATATTTAAAAAATGATTATTATGGTATTTTTTCAGGAAAAACAAAGGGACTACCTATTCTTACTTTTATAAACACAAATAATTATATCATTATAGACAATGGCTGTTGCATCCAATTTATCAATAGGTAAAGAAGGCCCATCTGTACATATGGCTTGCTGTGTTGGTAATGTTATATCTCGTAGTTTTCAAAAATTTAGATCTAGCAAAGGTAAGATATATAGATAAACATAAAAAAAATTAAAATCGATAAGGATACTACGCGCATTTTCGTATTTATTTGTGTATATTATATATCTGACTTTTATATTTATATTTATTTTGTATGTAACAGCTGAAATGAGAGAAATTTTAACTGCATCTAGTGCAGCTGGTGTTGCTGTTGCTTTTGGTTCTCCTATTGGTGGAGTATTATTTGCTTTAGAAGAAATGAGTACTACGTTTCCAAATCGTACTATGTGGAAAAGTTTTTTTTGTGCCATGATCGCTACCATTGTTTTACAGGTAAAAAATAAATAAAATAAATTGACTATAAATAATAAGTGTAGTTATGTATATACAATGTATTAAAAAATAAAAAATTATTCGTTCATTTACGAATTTATATCTTTTTTTTTTTTTATTTTATTTCTTTAAAAAAAAATAGGCTATGAATCCTTTCCGAACTGGTAAATTGGTTATGTTCCAAGTTAGTTATGATCGTGAATGGCACTTTTTTGAATATACATTTGTAATCATCATCGGTATTTTTGGTGTAAGTTATATATATATATATATAAAAGGGAGAAGAGAAAAAAGAAAAAAGATTGGATATAGCTTTATCATTCATATGTTATTATTATTATTATTATTTTAGGGTTTGTATGGAGCATTAGTTATCAAATATAATATCATTGTTGCTGAACTTCGTAAAAAATATCTTAAAGACTTTCCTATATTGGAGGCATCTATTCTAGCCTTTGTTACGGCATTTTTAGCTTTTCCAAATGTATTTTTACGTATTGATATGACTGAAATTATGGGAATCTTGTTTAGAGAATGTGAAGGTGCTGAAGGAGAAAATTATCAAGGATTATGCCAGTAAGTTTTATTCTAAAAATTAATTGAATAAAATAATAATAATGATAATAATAATGGGCGTAACAAATGTTTGGTAAGATGGAAATAATATTAATATATATATATATATTATTAAAAATAATAGAGAAAATCAAGTTGGTAGAATCCTTGTTTTACTCTTTTTTGCAACTGTTTTCAGAACAATTGGTACAATCATTACTTATGGTGCAAGAGTAAGTCATAGTAATAAAATAAATATACATATATATTTATATAACACGTATTTAATAATTATTTTTATTGTGATATTATAATACAGGTTCCTTGTGGTATTTTCGTTCCTTCCATGGCTATTGGTGCAACATTTGGTCGTATGGTAGGATTAATCGTTAAATCATGGCATTTGTAAGTTTAAAATAATAGAAACTATATATATATATATATATATATATGTGTGTGTGTGTGTATGTTAGAGAGAAAGAGAGAAAAAAAAAAAAAAAAAAAAAAAAAAAAAAAAGAGAGAGAGAGAGAGAGAGAGAGAGATTAAATAACAATATTAATCATTATCTCTATATACATCTTTATTATAGAGCATACCCTGAATTCTTTTTATTCTCTTCTTGTCGACCTGATATGCCTGTAAGTGTTATTTGATTATAGTTATGAATATTAGTAATGGTTATGGTAACGATAATGAATAATTAATCATATCCAAATATATGTATTTCATCATCATATAGTGTATCACTCCAGGAACATATGCTTTTCTTGGTGCTGCTGCAGCATTATGGTAAGACTTTTTTTAATTTTTTTTAAAAAGACATATTACCATTATTATTATATTATTCTACAAATTATCTTATATTCGACCTCTATATTTACATATTTTATCCTAGTGGTGTGATGAGAATTACTGGTAATAGATATAGAATTTACATTGGATATTTCATATATAGTTACGTATTAATTTTCTTTTCCACTCTTTTTTTTTAATTTTTTTTAATTTTAGTTTCTGTCGTAGTTATTATGTTTGAATTGACTGGTCAAATTACTTATATTTTACCTACTATGGTAAATAAAATATTATATATAAGGTTAAATATATTTGTAAGTTGATATATAAAATATTAATAACTATTATTATTATACTCTTTATTTTAGATTACATTAATGGTAACAAGAGCTGTTGGTGATTGGTTTGGCCCTGGGGGAATAGCTGATCGCTATATTCGATTAAATGGATATCCATTCTTAGAAAATGATGATCATGTTTTTGGTGTACCAGGTATGTATCCATATATAAATATAAAAATAATGATTTTATAGTATATATATAACATAATTGTTGACTTATACATATATAAACTCATTTTCATAGTATCTCATGTTATGCAAGATAATTTGACAGTTATGACAGTTAATAATATGACCTTTGGTGAAATTGGTAAATTATATAAGGAAAAATGAATGAATCAATATATAAGTAATATTTCTAATAAATTAAGCATCATTTATATGTATATGGAAAAATAATTAATTATATATATACATTTATATTTATTTATTTTTAGAAAATATTCTTAGCAACACTCATTATCGTGGATTCCCAGTAGTACAAGACAAAGAAAGTATGATATTAATTGGTTATATTGGCAAAACAGAATTAAAATACCTTATTGCAAGAGCTAAAAAATTAAACAAAGCCCACTCGGATACTATATGTCGATTTTGTTCTGATGTTGATAATCTTGAGATATTAACTAATACAACAACGGATGAAGGATATGTAATTCGTGGCTCTTCTGAAGAAGTAGATTTTGGCCCATATGTAGATCAGGTATATATATATATATATATATATACACTTAAATATAAATAATTTATGAATACGAATGTGGTATGTATGTATGTATTAACGTACTGTTATTATTTTTTAAAAAAAACTATAATAGACACCATTAACTGTACACCCTAAACTTTATTTAGAAACTGTTATGGATATGTTTAAACAATTAGGGTAATTTTATAATCAATGGATAAATAATAATAATAAAATAGTGATAATGATTATATATATATATATATATATATTCATTTATTTATTTTTCGTAGGCCTCGAGTTATTTTATTAGAAAAACGTGGTAAATTAGTTGGCTTAGTAACTGTCAAAGATGTATTGAAGTATATTGTACATATAGAAAACACCCATTCCTCCTATCATTCAACAGAAAGTGAAACTTTAAATCGTATAATGAATTGGGTATCTCAACGTTCTAGTCGTTATAGTGGTGCTTATAGGCGAGTTAATAGTAGAACATCAGAAGATGAAGAAATGGAGCTTTCTCGTCGATAAAAAAAAGGATACATTTACTTCTTCTCTCCTTCCTTCTTTTTCACTCTATTTTTATTTTTAATTTAATTATTATTATTTTATTTTTTTTGTATACTACATACTGTTTAAACAATCATAATTATTATTATATAGTAAAAAAAAAAAATTGAATGTATCTGAAATAAATAGAATTTATTTAAATAAAATAAAATCAGAAATAGTAAAACTAATAAAAAGTAGATGTAAGGGACTAAAACGGAATGGATCATTAAAAAAAATATGAATGTTTATTAATGCGTGAAAAAGGTTATTGGCAGGTGTTTAAGGACAAACCAAAATATACGCCATTGATTCCTTTCAGTCTGCCCCTTTATTTTTTTTTTTTTTTT
>MU612471.1:0-17765 GCA_025201675.1 Cunninghamella echinulata
AAAAAATAAGGCTGTGCAAGGAAGGATTTGAAAGATGCTGTCATTTTTCTATTATTAATACATTTTTTTGATTTATAAACATAGGCCTGACGTTACACAATAGATCACATAATTCAAAGATAAAAAAAAGTATAAATAAAAAAATAATTCATTTTAATTCTTCTTTTTATTATCTTTATTATTATTATTATAATATCAATTATTTAATTTTTAAGAAATTCAAAACAATAAACGAAATGGAATCTATGGCCAAGAATTCAAAATTATCTTTTTTCAAATTTGGTAAACTCCCCTTTCATCGCTCTCGAGTCCATCATCATCATGATCAAGAAAAATTAAAAGAAGAATATAAACCTACTGTGAAGTACGATAAATCAAAAAAGACGGGTCAATCTATTAGCATTCCCCCTGTGGTCTATGCAAATTATTTTTCTATGAAATAATTAAATCATACTTTTCTTCATCTCTTTTTTCATTTTTCTTTTTATATATCATATTTGTCTATATCATTTAATATTACTTAACTTTCAATTCATTATTCTTTTTTATAACTAGAATTAGCCATTAACACGCTAAACTTATATTGATAGATTTTCTTTTTCTTTTATATTAAAAATAAATTATTTATATTTTTTTTTATTTTTTTTTGTTGTTTGATTTACTTTTTCAAGAACAAAATAAATTATTGGACGTATATAAACTTAAAACACAAATTCTGGTATGTAAAAATTGGACACAAAATCGCTGGGTTTAAATTTTATTTAATATGTAAAGGTATATAAGTAGTATGAAAATCATAATACTTCGCTCTACTTGTTATAATAATTAGTTAACAATTAGGCATATTATAATCTTTTCTTTGTTATTTTTTAAAATGAATAATGCTAAATAAAAAGTTACTATATTTATTTATTCTATTCTTTCTTTTTTAACTTTAATTTTTTGATTTGATTTTCTTGTTACATTTATTTCCTTTTTAATATAATTTAATTTAGATAAAAGGATAGAAAAAAGGTTAGGGAAGTATATCCTTTTTTTATTAAACGAAGTGTTGTATTTTTCAAGTAGTTCAATGTGGATAAATTAATTTATAGTATGAATACAGATTATTTATTTACTCTTCCAATATTTATGACTATTGTAGGAAAATTGATTTATGTATTTAGATTTATAATGTTAATTTATTGAAAACTTAAATCAATTTATCAATTGTCGATGGAAATACATCAATGTATAACTTTCGTGTGAATTTTTATTTTACTCGGTATATATGTAATATTATTAAGACCGCTCCACATATAGAGAAAAATAGTATTAAAGTTTGAAATCAACTGGTTCTTTACCTAAAGAGATAAATCAATGTTTAGCTTAAATGCTCATTTTTAATTTAAATCACAAACATTCATGATTGTCTTGTAAAAATTGGTTAATATAGAGAATATGATGCTGTCAATAAAGTTCTTTTGTAGCTCGTTTTATTTATACAGAATAGCAATTAAAAAAATAAACTCATATTAGTGATAGTGGTAATGAATTTGGTGGACACATAGAGACATATTAATGATTGTAAAAATAGATTCCGTAAATTTGATGTTACATTGAAAAAACGTTCAGACTCCATTTTAAAAAAAGCCCACTGGAACTCATTTATTTATTTATTTTATTAAAAAAATCACATTTATAAAAACTTGAATTGTCATTATATATTCTTTTATATTATCCCTTTATCTTTTATTTTTCTCTTCAAACGATTTTTTTAAAGCGTAAGTTATTATGAATAGTATACATTTAAATGTACCTATGAGTAGGACACTAATGATAATTCTAATCTTATTTATTTATTTTTTAGTTCAAAAATGAAATTCAGATTATTGGCCATTGTCAACATCTTTATAATGATGATATATGTTCATCAAGCAACAGCATTCAAAGCTGTTGGTGGCAAGGTACCTAGCAATTTAAATAAAATTACAAAAATGGTCAAGAATGATCTTCATATCGGCTCAAAAGGTTTATATCACGTATATGAAATCAAGCACGATAAGTATACCTTCATTACTAGTAAACAAATAGACCAAAGTGTCACATATAACTTCATGATGGAAAATAGAAAAGATGCTACTATTCGTGCTGTAAAAGAATTATCTAAACAAGGTCAAACTTTTGAAGCTGTAGAAAAAAAGGTGGATGCTCTTGCTAAAAAATATGATCGTTATTATAAACAAGGTATCGCTATTTGTGGAAGAACAGTTCCATCAATTTGTTTAAAAAACAATGAAATCAGACAAACTTGTAGATGCGAAACAGCAGTTTATGTTTCTTATTCTAAAAATAATCGTTATAAGTGGAATGAAGATGAGTTAAAAGAAATTGATGCTGCTAACCTCGCTCGAGCTGCTGCGTGTATGGTTACCAATTGTTAGAAAGAATCAAAAATTAATTGAATTTTTTTTTTAATTTTTTTTTTTTCAAAAAAAAGCAATAACATATTTTTTAAATTTATATAATTTTTTATAATAATAAATCAGGAACAAAAAATAATGCTGAATTTGAATTTTTTAAAAAGTCGAGACCATATATTCTTTCTTTTCACATTCCTATTTTTTTTTATTCGTCTTTCTTTATTATTATTATTATTATTAAACAAATTTTTAAACTTACAACAATATATATATTTAATATACAAAGATAGATAAACAAGTAGGGGAGCAATAATAAGAATTAAATCTACTTGTTCCATGCTTGATTTATTACAAATAGTTTTAACACAAACTTTTTTTTATAGTTTTTTAATAGATTAATATGACTAGATAATACCAACAACTTTATTTCAAATACAATGACAATAAAAACAAGAACAAAATAGGTACTATATCATAGTACATGAATTATTCAACGACAATGGAATTAGTATTAATTCACATTGTGTTCAACTCATTCCCTCTCCCTCCTATTTCTTTTTTTTTTAAAAAAAAACTTTTATAAATAGATACGTACTGTACAAATCCTTTTCAACTCAAGGACTATATAAAGATATGTAGATAATGTTTAAATAGCGTTTTTTGTCTGATGACTTTGGGATCATTAGAAAAGCCGTACACTAAAGCTATTTTATGATTGATGATACAATACCAATATAGTTCACGATAAACATATATATATATATATATATATATATATTCTCTTGTTTCTAGATCACCAAATGATAACCTCAATTCAAACCAAAATGAACTCCTCTTAATGAAAAAAATGAAAAAATCTGCATAATAATACTTTAGTTATATATACGATAATAAGACGATCAGGTTTATTTGTTTTATTTTACATACACTAATAATAAAATAAAAATAAGATATATTATTCTATTTAACCCCATTTTTTACTGATTCCGAAAATACTTGTAAAAAAAAATATGCACTGGATTTACAAAAATAATGACGTATAACATACCAACGCTGAGTAATAGTATTATGTCACAAGAGTTACAGTCTATTACTCCCTTTTATGATGAACTTCATATGTGTAACCTTAATTGCTTAGTAAGAAATCATTTATCCAAAATAGATATATCTTATTGGTAGATCATTTTAAACTTTTAATATAAAAGTGAAAAAGCCGTGTACTTTTTTATGTTTTAATTTTTTTATATTTGTTACCATTTCCTTCCATTTCTAATTTATTTATTTATTTTATTTTTTTTGGCTTTCTCTATGCTATTTTTCCTTTATTTATTTTTAAATAAAATAACAAATAATACATAAAATGACTACGTCAACAACACCAATATTATTTACACCTATTCGTCTAGGGAAGCTACTATTAAAACATCGTATTGCTATGGCACCATTAACAAGACATCGATGTGATGAAAATGGTGTCCCAACAGATTTGGTGGTAAAGCATTATGAGCAAAGAGCAACCGAAGGTGGATTACTAATTTCGGAAGCAACAGGAATCAGTAATAATGCAGGCCATTATCCATATACACCAGGCATATTCACGGAGAAACAAATCGAAGGATGGCAAAAGGTGACTTCAGCTGTACATCAAAAAAAGGGAATTATTTATCTTCAATTATGGCACCTTGGTCGCACAACTCATTCTTTTTTACTTCCTTCTAATCAGCAAGTGGTTTCAGCTTCTCCTATTCGTATTGTTGGTGATCCATTGTCTCCTTTGGACCTTCCTTATGAAACACCTCGTGCATTAACTATAGATGAAATTCTTTCTATTACTCAAGATTATGCCAAAGCTGCTAAAAATGCTATAATTGCTGGGTTTGATGGTAAATTTGAGATAATAAAATAAAACAATAATAATTGTATATAGGGGGTTTTTTTGTTAAACATATATACATATAATATACATGACAGGTGTAGAATTACATTCATCTATTGGGTATCTTTTGGATCAGTTTATTTGTACATCAAGTAATCAAAGAACAGATCAATATGGTGGATTGATTGAAAATAGAGTAAGATTTACTTTAGAAGTAGTGGATGCTATTGTAGAAGCCATTGGTGCAGAAAGAACTGCCGTTCGGTTTAGTCCTTTTAATTCTTACCAAGACATGCATGATGATACACCTATAGAAACATGGTCTTATCTTACACAACAACTTCAAAAGAATCACCCTAATTTAGCTTATCTTCATTTTGTTGAACCAAGGGACATTGATGATGATGATGAAGGCGAAGACAAAAACAAGGATAAAGAAGAGCAACATGGAAATAAAAACAACAAGACGAAGGAAAAAGAAAAAGATGATGACGATAGTAAAAATTGGTCACTAGATCCATTTCGTACGATTTGGAAAGGGCCTTTTATAGTTGGTAATATAAATAGGAATGTTAAGATATGATTGATGAATATAGAGTATATATACTGATTCCTCTATTTTTATTTTTATTTAATAATAGCTGGTGGTTACACACATGATTATAAACTTGCTTACGAAACTACGGAAATGCATTCCAATACCATAGTTGCTTTTGGAAGGGCTTTTATTGCTAACAGTGATTTGGTTTATCGTATACAACACCATTTACCTTTCAATAAATATGACCGATCTACTTTTTATACACCTTGTACTGGAAAAGGCTATAACGACTACCCTTTATTTAGTCAGCCAATGAAATAAAAATAAATAAAAATTATAAAACAATAGTGATTGATCACATTTAGACAACTTATTGTCAATATAATTTATGTATTCAATATATAAGCCCTTTTTTAAGAAAAATATTAAAGTCGAACAAGCACATTATATTATATTTTCAAATCAATAAATTATTTTCTTTCTATTGAACCAATTAATAAATAAAATGTAATAAAATAAATAAAATGGCAGTATCAATTAAGATAAGGTTTAGTAACAATATACGATTGATTAACAATGTTTGGGAAATGAATAAAAATAATTGTAAGTTATAGCGGTTATTTTTTATTAATCATTTAATTAAAGGAAAATTATAATTAAAATTTTTAGAAATAAACGGCGGTCTTGCTGTGAATAGTGATAGACTTCAAATAACAAGATAGGCCATATTGCAAAATTAAATGCCACTTTTATGGATTCACCTGACGTATGAATTAATTTACCCTGTCGTTGTTTTTGATATTCATTTTTTTTACTATACTGAATCTTTTATTTAAATCGCTCACTTCTTTTTATTTTAGTAATCCGTTACAAAAAGATATAAATAAATATTTGAAATAAAAATATAAATAGTAAAAGGAATTATTTATTTCCCTTTATTATTATTATAATAATTATTATTATTAGTATTGGAATATCAATTTTTTTTAACAACTATATTTAATTTTCATAACACTACTATGAACATTAGATTTCTGTTTGAAGATGGCCAAGAATGTGTGGTTGATGGAAATAGTAAGTTAAGAATGGATTCTGTTGATAAAACAATCAAGTCACAGCTAGAGTGTTGCAACTCTTGGAACTTGTTCCAGAAGTATCTTCGAAATATAAATAATGTCGTCGAGTATGGTATTGATGGTATCATATGATTACTCACGATTACCTTCACAGTTTTGTTTGACATTCTATTTTCCGTTTTGTTGATTGTTAGAACATACAGCCAACTTAGTTTTATAAAATAATATTAATATTTGAATTAAAAATATATGGTAATAAATTTTATGTAAATTCAACCATTGTATTAAACTAGTTTATTACATTATTTTTATTTGGGTAATTAATAAAAAGGGTACAGGTTTTCAGATATATTCATCTCCTACATCCTTCTTTAATATATTACATTTAATAAATATATTTTCTATTGCTTTTAAGATATTTTAACAAACTTATTTTCTTTACGTTTATTTACATTATTTAATTAAATAAATAGTTTTATATATCTAAATAATTTTTATTAATTAGGTAATGTATTTAATGTAAGAAAAATTAATTTATCTTTAAATTTATTTTTGGGAAAATCAAATTTATCATTATCAACTATACTATTTTTTTTTTCTAAATGTTTATATTTTTATATTATTATTTTCATTTAGCTTGCTTTTTTTGATTTTATGATTAATACAAATTTTTATTCTTTAAATTGTATAATCAAAATAATAATTTTAATTTTCTTTTTAAATAAAAATTTTAAATGGTTTATTGTTTTTATCATAGTTTATATTAGTATTATTAATTTTATATTTCTTCATTTTTTTTCATTATAAACAACCTATTAAGGTTTTTTATAAATACATCTTCATTAATTGCATTTTCAATATCATTATATTAACCATTTTATCTATTTTTACTTATTATTAAAATTTAATTTATGTTTTTCAAAGATTTTTAATAATATATGTACTATCTTAGGTTACATCCAAACTCAATATCGCGAACTATATATAATAAAGGATGACTTTATTGGTAAGCCAAATCTCCAAGTTTATTGTGGAATTTACATTGTTGCTAAACTAAATTCATTTTGACAATATCGCAAAAGGGATTGTAGAATATATATATATATATATATATATATATATGGGTCTCAATAACATATACTTAAACTTAACTTTAATGGTACCGAATAATTAGCTGTAGAAGAAAGTCGCATGAAAAAGAAAATAAAGAATCAAGAATCAGATTACTGTAATGCATGGTTAATAAACTATTTACAAGTCTGTTTGGTGAAAAAGTGTATGTATCACATATGTCGTATGCAAATAACCCTTTTGTTTCAAGAGATATAAATTATAACAAAGACATATTAAAAGGACTAGATAATGTAGAAGGTTCTACTCAAGATAAACATTTAACATGATGAAATACTATATTAATAATCATAGATGAATAGATTTTAATATACACGCAAATTGTGAAAACTATCTCATATATCTTTTATTATACATCAGTATTACTGAAAATATTGCTTTATTGCTATGAATTTATATATATGTATATATATGCCATTATTTAATATTAAAACATCTTTACGACAAAAAATAAAAAAATAAAAATAAAATTCATAGGCAAAACTTATTGAATTTTTTTTTTCAACCACTCTATTTATATGATGGTCAATAAAAGCATATTTATATTTTAACCTAAGAAAGAAAGGAAAAAGTTATTGTGTAGAAAACTGCAATTTGATCAACATTTTATTCTCATTTCTTTTCTCTCTTTTCAAATAAAAATAAAATTATATAATTCTACTTCAAATTGGGTTATTTATTTTTTTGTTTCTACAATATTTTTGAAGATTTAATTAATATAAAATAGTTTTTTTATTTTTAGTTTATAAATGATTGTTACATTTTATTATTAAGTTTGTTATTCACTAAAAATATTATTATGGGTATCCCTGTCGTTTTTTTTATTCTAATTTATGCATGAATAAATATTATATGACAACTTTCTTTTTTTATATATTAGATCGGTATAATTTAACCGAATCAAGAAATTATAAATAATGAAGAATATTATGTAAACTGGTTTGTCATTGCTGAAAAATCATTTTAAATGGCGCTTAAAAGTTCTATATTAAATAAACTCTATAAAACGCAGATCTTTTTTTAATATCATCTCTTCATTTTTAAAACCAAATTCATTTTATAAATTCATTTTATCTATATTTATTAAAAAAAACAATGGTAAGCAGTTCCTTATTCTCTCCTCTTCGTATTGGTCAACATACTTTAAAGCATCGTGTTGTACTTGCTCCATTAACAAGAAATCGGGCCAATCAACAAGGAGAACCTACTGATTTAATGTTAACTTATTATCAACAACGAGCTACAGAAGGTGGATTATTAATATCTGAAGCCACAGGCATTAGTCCTACCTCTGGCCATTATCCTAATACACCCGGGATTTATACTCAAAAACAAATTGAAGATTGGAAAAAAATCACAAAAGGTGTCCATGAAAAGGGCTCTATTTTCTTTTTACAGTTGTGGCATCTTGGTCGTACTTCCTTTTCCATGTTATTACCTGACCAACAGCGTACCGTTTCTGCTTCTGAAATTCCTATTAATGGTGCCTCTCCTCTTGGTATTCCTTACGAAACACCTCGAGCTTTAACAAAAGATGAGATCAAGTCCATTATTCAAGATTATGCTACTGCTGCTAAAAATGCCATCCTTGCTGGGTTTGATGGTAATTATTTAATAATAATAATAATAATAGTAAATAGAGAATTATTTGATTAATGAATTTTATTTTCTCTCTTTTTATTATATATAAATAAATAAATAATAGGCATAGAAATTCACGGTAGTTCAGGTTATTTACCAGGTAATTTCGTTTACTCATTTATTTTTTAAAAAAAAGTTACATATCTTATGTTGCCTATTAATATATATTTATATTTTCTTTTTTTATTCAGATCAATTTCTCAACTCTTCCAGTAATCAAAGAACTGATGAGTATGGAGGATCAATTGAAAATAGATCAAGATTTGTTTTAGAACTTGTAGATAAAGTTACCAAAGCCATTGGTGAAGAAAAGACTGCTATTCGATTAAGTCCTTATAACGAGTTTCAAGATATGTTTGAAAAGGATCGTATTGGAACTTGGTCTTATGTTACAGAACAACTTCAAAAAAACCACCCCAACTTAGCCTATCTTCATTTCGTTGAACCTCGTATTAGGGATTTTGATGACCAATTACCTGCAGCAAATGGAAAAGAAGAAATTGAAACACTTGATCATTTTAAAAAGATTTGGCAAGGTCCCTTTATTGCTGGTAATAAATAGATGATACAGCTATATATATATGGATAGATCAATGAATGAATGATATTAATTCTTTTTTATATATTTTTTATTTTTTCTATAGGTGGTAATTATACTTATGATTATAATCTTGCTTATGAAAATGCTGAAAAATCACCCAATACTTTATACTCTTTTGGCCGTAGTTTTATTGCTAATCCTGATCTTGTTGAACGCATACGTAATCAATGGCCATTAAACAAATATGACCGTGCCACTTTTTATTCTAGCGAAGAACCAAAAGGTTATATTGATTATCCTTTTTATGAAACATCCAAGCAATAGCTTTTTACTTTATGTCAATAATAATTATATTGCTTTATTAATACGTTCTTTTTTCAATTAAACTATAAATTAATAAATACTTTTAAATAGAAAATATATATATATATATATATATACATAAGTGTTTTTAAAATAATAAAATTATGATCATTTTATATAAGCATTTTTAAAATAATAAAAATATAACTTTTTTATACAATAAAAAAAATATGGACCTTTTAAATAATAAAAGATGATAAATAGAAAACATTTATATATATGTGAAACTATAAAAAAAGTTGCATGAAAGAAAAGTAGAATAGAGAAAAACTAATTTTAAATCGAGCTTTCAATAATTGGAGGACCAAGCCACTCATCCTCTTTGGCATCTAATAAAAAAAAAATGAAGGAGTTTGAAAAATTTTTCGTCAAATCTTTAAAATTTTTTCTCGTTCACTAATTCTTTTGTTTTTCTCTCTCTCCTTTATTTTTTATATTTTCACGGTGCAAACATGGTCGCTTAGTAAGTTATCAACAAGAATAAATAAAATATACATTATTTTATTTTTTATATATGAAGAAAGGAATAGAAAGAACAATAATGATAATATGGAATCTTATTTTATTTTACTTTGGATAATAAAAATATGGATATGTTTATCAACATTAAAAAAAAAACATCTCTTTATCACCATTACTTTATATTATTATTATTACTATCATTCCTCTTTCTCATTAAAAATTATAATAATGCAACTACTTTATATAAATGTATAAAAAATGCACTTTATTAAATTCAATTATTATTATTATTATTTTTTCATTATTGGCTTAAAATAGTAACGTTCCCACCAACAATGACGTTCTCGTCCCCGAAACTCTCTTGAAGAAGCAAAAGGCTGATGCTAAGGCTGCTGCTGATGCTGCTACCAAGAAGACTGAACTTCGCAAGGTAAAAAAAAAAAATTACCATAATAATTAAAAAAAATGGAGTGATCAATATTATATAAAAGCGTATATTATATATATATATATATATACTCAATCCTATTTATTTATTTATTTAACTCTTCCTTTCATTTTTTTTAGGCTAAGCTCCAAAAGCGTCGTGAAATCTTCAAGCGTGCTGCTAAGTACCACAAGGAATACCAATCCAACGAACGTAACCAAATCCGTCTCCGTCGTCAAGCCAAGGCCAATGGTGATTACTACGTTGAAGCTCAACCTAAGGTTGTCTTCGTTGTCCGTATCCGTGGTATCAACAACATTGCCCCCAAGCCTCGTAAGGTTTTACAATTGTTACGTTTATTACAAATCAACAATGGTGTCTTCATTCGTTTAAACAAGGCTACCTCCCAAATGTTACAATTGGTTGAACCTTATGTTACTTATGGTGAACCTAACTTGAAAACCATCCGTGAATTAATCTACAAGCGTGGTTATGCTAAGGTTGATAAGCAACGTATCCCTCTTCATGACAATGCCATCATTGAAAAGGCTCTTGGTAAGCACAACATCATCTGTGTTGAAGACCTTATTCATGAAATCGCTACCTGCGGTCCTCACTTCAAGGAAGCTTCCAACTTCTTATGGCCCTTCAAATTATCTAACCCCAACAACTTATGGCCTAAGCGTAAATTCAACCACTTCATCCAAGGTGGTGCTGCTGGTGACCGTGAACACTTCATCAACAACTTGGTTCAATCCATGAACTAATTTATTTCATAAAAATATTTGTTTTTTGATCACCCTTTTTTAATTAAAAAAAGACATAAAAAATAAAATTATTTTTATATTTACACATTTTTCTCTCTTTTATATAAAAAAATGATGATGATAAATTGAGAATAAAATAAATTTGCTTTTGTTTTAAAAATAATTAGTTTTTATTTTATTTTAATATATAAATTATGATTTTGCAAATGGATTATTATTTTGTACAGGAGTTAATGGAGGTGTTGCTATGGTGTTATTATTGATAGCAAATGGATTTTTTGTATTAATAGGAATAGGTAAATGTTGACTTGGATGAGATTTATATTGAATCGTAGGCAAAGTGCTGAATCTGAATGGATTACTACCCGTCATATTACTTTGTAATGAAGTTAATGATACATTGGGATTATTATAGGTTAAAGGACTTGCAGTCAATGCATAATTGGTATTGGATGTAGATAAAGATGCTGACCTTTTTAAATTTGTATTGATAGGGAAAATAGGATATTGTTGTTGCTGTTGTTGTAAAAATGGATTACCAGTATAGTGAGCTTGAATAGGCTGTAATTGTTGTTGTTGTCCTGTTAATTGAGAATAAACTAATTGCTGTTGTTGTTGAGTTTGCTGAGGTTGATAAGGTACTAAAGCGTCTATTCTTTCATTTTCAAGACTCTTAAGGAATTCATTCATAGCATTATTATTATTATTATTATTATTATTATTATTACTGTTATAATTGTCGTTATTATATGATGGTGATGTAATGGTTAATTGCATATTATTATTATTGGTTGGTGATGATGATGACGGAGATTGTGTAATAGGTTGGTTAGTTGAAGGTGATACTATTTAATATAAAAAATAAAAAATATTGAATAAAAAGGTTTAGTTTCTTTTTTATTTTTAATTTTTTTTCTAAATATATATAATTTTTATTTAATTTTATTTTTTTACTCATAGATGATCTTCTTTGTTTTTCTTGAATAATAGTTTGTCGTTTCGCTTCAAAATCGCCATCATTTAAATAATCCTCTAAAGCGGAAGCCAATGAAAGTGGTGCCTAATATGTAAAATAATAAAAAAAAAGGATTGGTATATAAATAATTTTTGGAAATAAAAAAAAGGAGAAAAAAAATGGAATGACAGATTGCCAAAAAAGGGATCGACTTACATGATTCAAAGTAGGAATGGTAATAAATAATTCATCTTCAAGTTTTCTTGCATTATCTAAAAAACTCGTCGTTGCTTGAGCTTGTTCAGAAAATTTTTTATATATTTCCAAAGCCAAGGTGGCATGTAGTTTATTTAGAGAAAAATAATGTTCTATAATAAAAACAATATTTTATATATATGTTAGTGAGTATTTTAAACCGGGAATTCAAATAATGATTTAATATTACCTAATATATTTACAACAGCTTCATTCACTACTTGAAACAATGATAATAGATCTTCAACAATTAATCTAAAGGCATTAAAACTAATCGCATTATCACCAATATCTATTTGGAACTATAAATATATATATATATATAACAGATTGGGTGAGTGAAAAGTTTTTTTTAATGTGTATATATAAATCATGATTATGATGATGATGATTATTTTTACTTTGCATGATAAACAAATAGCTATTTGCTGCTGGACTCGAGTAGTTTCTTTTAATAAACCATTGTTTATTGATAATTGACGAAGACGACCTTTCGCTTTTGTATAATCCACTTCACATTCTCTATATAAGTCTAACTTTCCAATTAAATAGTTATGATACATATGAAGATTTTGTATACTGGCATAAGCTATAATTAACATTAAAAAAACAGATATATTTTGGTTAAACTATTTTGTTCATTGAAGCACCGATTAAATTAAGGTTTTAAATATTTTTTTTTTCTATATTTTTAGTTTTACCTGAAGCTTTTTCTTTTAAACGATGTAATGATAATACTTCAGGATGTTTTTGTAATCTAGATATAGTTTGATCACCATTGCCTTGTCTTATTAAGGTATGAACTATAATCAATACTTTATATACAATCTAAAAATAAATATATTGTTATTACCCCATAATAAAAAAGAGAGAGAAAGCGAGAGAGAGAAAAGGGTTAACATATGATCCTTTTACCATACAACTTTTATCTTTTCCCCTCCTTTTTTTTTATTATTATTTTATTTCTTACAATCCAAGAGTTTTCCTTTCCTCTTCTTGATAATGTTAATAGTATTTCATCGATTAACGCAGGCTTATGATATGTCAAGTTGATTAAAGCTAATATAATATAATATCATTTATTAAATAAGTATACACTATTATTTATTATTTTTTGTTTTTTATATATTCTTATTTTCAAAAGTTATATTATTATTTTTACTTTGCAAATGCTTTTCTTTTGGAGGTCTATATTCTAAACGAGTTGCTTTTCTAATCGCTATTTCCATTATGTTACTTTGATAGTATTAATATTATTTATAAAAATAAATACAATAATGATTTATTCACACAAATAAAAAAGAAAAAGAAAAGAAGAAAGAAAGAAAAAGAAAGTAAAGAGAAAATTAAATATAGAAAAAGGAAAAAAAAAATTCTAGTGTAATAAAAGGAAAGAGAGAAAAAAAAATATATATTAGGCATTAATTTAACCGCACCAATTTTTTATTTTTTAAAACGCCGTTTGGGTGACCATTTTTGTTAGAGGGGTTCAAATTTTATATGGCTTGCTTGTTTTTATTTTCTCTCTTCTTCCTCTTATTTTTTTTTTTTAATATCCTCCCCACTCTTTTTTTTATACATTAAATAATGGCTTCTAGAGTAATTAATTCCGCTTTACGTACATGTCGTCAACAACGAGTACTTTTATCTGCTGGTAAATAGATAGCATCATCATTATTATACTTTTTTATTTATTTAATTTTAAAAACGATTTAAAAAAAATAAAAATAAAAACAGCATTATGGTTTAAAGTTTGGAATTTTTTTTATTGATATATATATATATTTATTATTATTATTTTTATTCTTTTTATTTATTTATTACAACATATAATAGTTAAACCTGCTCTTAGAATTAACACCGTTCGTGGATTTTCTACTTCAATGATACAACAACAAGGTACTATAAATATATTGATGGATGAGAAGAAAAAAATAAAAGAAGATAAAAAGAATAATATTTTACGAAATAAAGCGACACAGGGTGAAATAGATATAAAGATATTCGACAAAAACAAAGGATAATAGTACTAAAATACCATTATTATTTTATTTTGTTTTATTTTATTTCCATTATTTCTATTAGCTACAGAACTTAATAAAGTCAGTGCAGATCCCACTTTCAAGTCAGGCAATGATGAACTTCACACCTATGGACAATATTTAATGTCAGCTTTACCCAAATTCATTCAACAATTCAGTGTGTATAAAGATGAATTGACCGTGTATGTCGCTCCTAGTGCCTTGGAACCCGTCATGACATTTTTAAGAGATCATACCAACTCTCAATTTAAATCCTTACAAGATATTTCAGGTGTTGATTTCCCATCTCGCGAAAATCGATTTGAAGTAGTTTATCAATTATTAAGTTTTAGATACAATGCTCGTATTCGTGTCAAGACCTATGCTAGCGAAGTCAGTCCTGTTCCTTCTGTAGTCCCCATCTTTAATGCTGCTAACTGGCAAGAACGTGAAGTGTATGATATGTATGGTGTCTTCTTTACTGGCCATCCTGATTTACGTCGTATTTTAACAGATTATGGTTTTGAAGGCCATCCTTTAAGAAAGGATTTCCCCTTGACTGGTTATGTAGAAGTAAGATATGATGAAGAAAAGAAACGTGTTGTTACCGAACCTGTAGAATTGGCTCAAGCCTTCCGTAACTTTGAAGGTGCTTTATCACCTTGGGAAATGACTGGTAGTGGTCGTGATGACAAACCTGAAAAAAAATAAAATAAAATAAAAATAGTAGATTTTTTATATATATAATATTTACAAATTAATGGTAATAATCTTAAATCATAACTCATGGTAATCATAATAATAGTAATAATAATAAATTAGGAATATCAGCAAATCAATGAAAAAAAAAAAGTGAATAAATAATAAAAAAGAGGTGAATCATCTCTTTAAAAAAAAAATAGATAATCACGAGGTTGTTTGAGAGAATTATTTTTACGTTTAAAAAAAAAAAATGAAATAAAATAAACAATGAAAGAAATACTAAAATAGGAAGGAAAAGTCGATATATAAAATAGAATAGGTATTCTTAAAATGGTAACGGTCGTGATCAATAGACGAAATATATATATAATGAATGTTGATGATGTTCATTTAGTTGTTATAGGATGACTAACAAAAAAAATATTGTTGTTTGGTTTAAAATAAACAATATACTTATTTATCGCTATACATTAATGGGCAACTTACTTGTATATTTACGACTATTTATTCTTGACAAGTCAATTAAAAAAATAATCCACACAAGATTTTCCTCCTTATTTTATTTTTTAATTCCACCACCACCACCATTGACATCTTTTTTAGTCTTGCATGAGTATGTAATTAGGACAAATATTATATTAATATTTTATTATAATAAAACAGTTTCTATAACAAATAAAAAAATGAATTTATGGGAATGGTAATGAATCTACAATAATAATAACAGTGACAATGTCTTTTTTTAAAAAAAATAAATAAATAACTAATACTAATTAAATGATGAATAATTATGATTTTTTTTATAAACAAATGGGAGGAGTTAAAGATAAATATAATGTACAAGTAGGATGACAGGTAATTAAAGATTCGATTTCACGCGATCGAAAAGTATCTAAAGAATTTTTTTTGGTAGTAACCAAAGTAGCCAAATTTGAAAATTGTGAAGGGCATGACGATGTGGTTTTTGATTTTCTTGATAATAATAAAGATGAAGATGCTTGAATGTACAATAAATCGGTATCACTTTTGGATTTTTTAAAAGTTAATTTCCTAGTTAGCTTTCTTTTTAATGAACTTGAAGAACTTTTTAAAGATAATGTATCCATACTGAATAAATAAATGAAAGGAAAGGAATGAATAAAAAGGAAAGGAATGGGGTTAAAAATTGATTTAAATAATTATTTTACAGTAAAGTAGAAAAAAAAGAAAAGAGAGAGAGAAAGAGAAAAAGAATAAAAAACAAGTTTATATATGCATTCTGATGCCGCCAATTTCACAAACTTGGTAATTTTTGACTTGTTTATGTATTAAACTAAAAATATTCGTTTCTTCAAATAATGAACTTACTTTTTTACGTACTTTCCTTCATTTTCTCTCTGTCTTTAAACTAGGATAGTCAAATAAAAACGAGGTTTTTATCAAATAAGCGATTTCTTTTTTTTAAAAAAATATGAAAGCATTGACAATCATTATAATTAACCATTGACCCCACGTTGTACTTATATTTATATATTGAATAATAAAATGAAAAATAATAAAAAAAATAGGAACAGTTCATCTTAATTTAGTAATCCCCACTATATAATAAAAAAAAAGGAGGATATATGTAAAATGATTTCTTTGTTCAAAAAAATACTATTTATATATAAATAAAAAAACAAGTTTTCATTACGTACGAGTATAAAAAATAAAAGAAAAATCATACATAATATTAACGCATTGGGAAAAATTGCTTTTATTAATCTTTAGAAAAAAAAAAAAGGAACTAGCAATTATTTTATCCTGGAATAAAAAAAGTAATAGGCCAAAGATAATCTTACATCATAAATATTTGGATAATAAAAATCATTTTTTATTTAAAACTCCGTAATTCTCTGATTTCTCATCGCTTCCAAAAAAAAAAATGATGTCGTCCTACTCTCGTACCTTTTTTTTTCTTTCCTTTTTTTTTTTTTTTTTTTTTTTTTTTCTTTTTTCTTCTTCTTTCAACCTTTCATTTTTTCATTTTTTTTTTTTTTTTTCATACTAAATATCAAATATTAAAAGAATAGAGAAATAAATAGACCGTTTGATGCTTTCTTATTTTTGTTGTTGTTTTTTTACAACAACAAAAAAACAAGAGAACGATGAGGACGGTTTAGATAGAATGACTACTATAACAAAAAGAACAACCACTTTTTATGATTGGAATCGTATCCCACCACCTTCTTCTTCTTCTTGTTCATCTCTTTCAAAAAAGACTCTCACTTCTACTTGCTCTTCACCTTCTTCTACTTCTTGGTTACAAGAAAATAAAGACCGTTTAATAAAAAAATATGGCGCTATAACAAATAATAATAGTAACGAAGAGGAAAGAAAAAATAAATTGTAAAAAAAAAAAAATACCTACGCTCCCTAACCCGACTTAAATGTATAGCTATGTATAACAAATCATCATGTGCTTGTATTGTTTATTATTTCCTTTTTTCATATATATATATATATAATAAAATAAACTGTTTAATAATTTATTTATTTACTTTAATTTATTAAAAAAAAGAGAGAAAGAAAAATATATTTATTTATTTACTTTAATTTATTAAAAAAAAGAGAGAAAGAAAAATAT
>MU612472.1:0-17735 GCA_025201675.1 Cunninghamella echinulata
TATCAGGGTCCGCTAAACTCTTTTTTATCATTCAACCTTCTTTTGGTATATTACCGTAATATCTTTTTTTTTTTTTTCACAATATCATTTTTAATCACCCCATCTTTTCAAATCGTCCTTTCTAATCTTCAACCCGTCTTTCTCCATTCCTTTTTTTTTTTTTAACACTAACCTTGGTATCTTCCTCTCTCTCTTTTACTTATACTTTTACTCTCTTTTTTCTATTTCTCACTCTAGCTTTTTTTGTATTCCCATTCCTTTTTTAAGCGCGTCAAAAAAAATAATAACCCAGTTGCCTAATTATAAAAAATAAAATAAAAATAAACTATTACCTTGCTATACAATTATTATATGTTTTTTATATATATATATAGTTAAATATATATTTATAATATTAAAATGTATTTTTTTAAAAAAGATGTAAAAAAGAGAGAAAAAAAGAGGGAAGGAAAAAAAATTATTATTTTGAATATGAGAAAAAATCTCCTCATAAACGATTTGCCGTCGGATTTTTAAAATCCGATGCAATGCTAATTCTTTGGTTGAAACTTGCCATTGGTTGTTGTGTTTGGGGACCTACTTTTAATAAAAATTATTATCAAGCATTTTTTCATTTTTATTATTGTTTTTGTGAGTGATGATGATAAATAGTTTGAAAGTTTATTTATTATTAATATTAATATTAATATTATTTTAGTACAAAAAAAAAAGGCTACATATTTAATTGATGTAACTCGATATTTTTTTTCTCATCTTTATTTTATTAAATTGTTGGGTGTATATTTTATCTTTTTTTATTATCATTGTTTGTTCGTTTTTTTAATTTGTGGAGATATCAACGTTACATATGACGAAATAAGTAATGACCAAATATTTGTTTTAACTAAGTTTTTTTATTTATTTTTCTTTTTTAAAAATAATAATAATAATAATAATAATAATAATAAATGTAAGATAATTATAATAATAAATAAGAATTGTTTTATGTATATAAATAAATTAAAATAGATGATAAAAAGAATAAATATATAATATATATTTAAATATATAAATAATTGAGTTGTTTGTACTTGGTGTATATGTGTGTATAATGCTTTCTTTTTTTTTAAATATATATATATACGCTGCTTTCTAAATACATTATCCATTTTATGAAGGCAATGATGATAATATTTTTTCGTTTTCTTTTTTTTCAATGAGATAACATGAGATTATGGTGTTCCAAAAAAAAGACTTCTAAATCTTCCCAACCACCACCAACACGTACTAGTACTTTATTCCTTGATTTTCCAATACTTCCCAATCTGTTACTATTTGGTGATCTTCTATCACGATCTGTATAAGTCATTAATTTACATGTATAGGATTTTCTTCCTCCTCCAGGTGCAGTACTTGGATCATTTCCAAAAAAATACCTTCCGCTTTGCGATCCTCGTTGACAAGTAATTGTTATGGGATTGGCATTAATAATTTTTGCTACTTCAATATCTAATGGATCTTTTGGATCAGGTATATAGGTTGGTCTTTGTTTTTGTTGTTTGAGATTATTACTCTTTCCATACATCATATAATCATTATAATCATCATCGTCATCATAGCCTTCTTCATCTTCTTCTGTTAAATCATAATATCTTCTTGATGAGGATGGAGGCGGGGTTTGCGTAAAATATCGTTGATCATCATGAATCCCTCTTGCATGTTGATTTAATAGTGGTGTGGAATGTTTTCTATTTAATGTTTTTTTTGATACATGAGGAGGACTTGGAGGTGAGACTAAAGATAAAATAGAATCACTAGGTCTCATGGAAGCTGTGGATGGAGGAGATCTTAATAATGAAGAGCGAGGTCGTCTTGGTATTTGACTTTGTATCATGGATTCATTATTATTATAGGAAGGTGTTTTTGGTCTTGGAATCATGGAGGGTGTGCCAGCACGACGTACAGGTGTAACAGATCTTCGGCCACCAAGCGGTAATTCATCTTGCTGCCTACTTTTAGGTCTATTTGGTACTGGTGTATTAGACTATAATAACAATAATAATAATAGTAAATAAAAATATAATTAATATCCAGAAAAAAAATAAAGTTATTTTTATAAAGTCATCTGATCTTTTTTTTTTTTTTTTTTTTTTTTTTTTGTTTTTAAACTTACTTGTTTTATAGGTGGATCATCATGCCATGCGTGAGATTGATGTTTCATCGTAGATGACTGACGAGAAGGGTTGGAACCAACAGATGAAGTGTCAGAAGTACTTGGTTTTAATATATCTTGATGATGGTAGTAATTAGAATGATGGAAAGAGGATAAAGGACTTGTTGTTCTAGCCATAGATCTGTTACTATGAATTGGACTACTACCATGTGTGGAACGCCATAATGCAATAGGATCATTCCCGCCACTGCCTCTATTACTTGTACCACTACTTGGTGTAACACTTCTTACACGTCGCAATTCTTCATATGCACCATATAATTGAGTTGTCGGTGACATGTATCCATTATTATTATTGCTATTATTACCATTGCCATATTGTTGATGAGAAAGTGGGCTTCTTGCTCTTCCATTTAAAGAGTTAATACTACTACTTGGAGATCGATAATCAAACATCATATCATAAGACATAGGTTCTGGGCTTTTATAAATACTACCACGATCGCTGCCACTAACTTTGGACCAAGCGGGACTAATAGGTCTTTCAAATAATAAAAGACGTTCAATATCAGGTAAACTGCGTATTCTAAGATCATCCATGACTGATTTTAATTTTTGCCAACGTTGTACCATATGTTCATGCCGAGCCACTGTTGCATTATTTTCAGAGACACGGGCTGCAATACCACTGCCCAGCATATTTAACATTTTTGTAATAAGAGGTGTGCAGTATTTATATTTGGCTTCAAAATTTTTTTCAATAGAACGTAATTTAGCATGATCTATAGGAGGTGTACTATTAGATCCAGACGAAGATGTGGATGAAGCGGATGTCGATGAATGGTGTGATTTTGACGATCTCAATATTCCTTTTGGTGGCACGGGGTATTGTTGTTGTTGTTGAGTAACCGTTGTTGAAGAAGAAGAAGAAGATAATTGATTTGATGAGGAAGAGGTAGTGGTAGTACCTTGCCATTCACATACTTGTTGTACCATTTGTTGGCATTGCTCTACAGTTTTATCGAGACCATCCATCATGGCTTCTACTTGATCAGCCACTTGCTTAAATACCGCTAACCATCTATCTTCTTTTAAATCTACTTTTAATTCATCAATTTCTACACGTAAGCCTTCCCAACGTTCTTGAACCATGCGATGTCGCTTTGCCAATACACCAGTAGGGTCTGTAGGAGGAGTATCCGACACCATACGGTTATATATCTTTTCAACATCATTAAAAAGAGGGCCAACACGGTTATCTATATCAATTAAAATATCATCAGGGGCAGAAGAATTTGATGTCGTTGTTATATCATCCTTAAAATCTAATAATGAATTTGTATTGCTTGCTGTTGTTGAAGAAGCTGTTAATATTTTTCCATTGCTTCGTTGTTCTTGGTATTGAAAAATAAGTAGAGATAAATCATCGATCTGAATTAAAACATGGTCCATTAATTGTCTTAATTTTTTTTCTTCATCTATAGCTAAAAAGGATTGTTTGACGGAAGAAAGAAAATGCTGTAACCCTGACCATTCTGATTGTATTTTAGTAATACCAGCTTTAGTTGATAATGCAATTGTTTCATCATCCATATCATCTAAAAGTTCTACAATATCCGTTAATGAGTCAATAATAGGGTTCATTTTTGTCACTGCATTATCCACCCTATGCGTATCACCACTTGTTGCGTTGTTTTGTTTGACATTTTGTTCCAACTTAAAAAGTTGAAGATGGATAGTTTCAATCCATTTTGATATCGTTGAAGTGATGGTAGTTAAAAGGTCCGCTTTTTCCTCCACTGTTAAACTATTATGTTGACTTAATAAAGTGCTTATCTCTTTATCTGGTAGGTATTGTGAATCAAGTTTATCCAAACTATCTTCTTGTGAGAACGCCATAACTTGTTTATATATTTTATTACTATTTTTCTAAAAAAAAAAAAGAGGACTATTTATAATAATAATAATATCAATAAAGAAAAAGAATATATATATATATATATATTTAATAATCATTTAAAATAGATTAATAATAATAATATATTATTAATATATATATATATATATATATATGTTTAGGTAAACAAAGCAATGATAGTAACTTACCTATAGTATAATTTTTCTTTTTCGAGTGATATTAGCAAATAAAGGGTATTTAAATTTAATATAAAAAATAGTATTTAATTATTTAACAGAAAAGGGGGTATATAATTAAAAAGTAAAGGTAAAAATAATAATAAGAAGAATTATAAATTCATGAGAGAATAATAATAAATAAATAATAAGAGAAAGAGAAAGAGAGAGAAAAAAAAAATAAAATAATAACAAATGGAAAAAGAGAGAGAGAGAGGGAAAAAAAAAAAAAAAAAAATTAAAAAAACATAAAAGAATAATAATAAATAAATAATAAGAGAAAGAGAAAGAGAGAGAAAAAAAAAATAAAATAATAACAAATGGAAAAAGAGAGAGAGAGAGGGAAAAAAAAAACGGAGGTTGAATTTTTTTTTTTTAATTTCCAAAAAAATTGAAAATCATTTTTTTAAATATGGAAACTTGTTAAGGTTTACACACCAATTATTATTATGATCGTGATGATGTTGATAATCGTTCGATGGTGTTTTAATAGTCAAAGAAAGGGAATAAGATCATCTTTCTTTTAAAGAAATAAAAAAAAGTAATAAAGACGATTACTTTATATTAGGTAACATTGATAGTTGGAAGAGGATGATCAACTCAATGTTATTTAAATAATCACATTATATTTCTCAAATGAAAAAAAAAAAAAAAATCATATGCACTGAATTTAAAAAATATATATAATTTGTATTGATTGGTATTCCATGATATTTTTTGAATATCTAAATATATATGTATATCATAAGATTTTATATTTTTTATTAGCTGCCTTTTTTTTTATATTTTATTATATTATTTTAAGATAAGATATATTAGATCTATATATATATGTATAATAGTAAACAAAGAAGACCATATAAAATAGAAAAATAAAAATAATATATCATTCTATTATCTCCTAATAATAACATATACAAATACTATTTAAAATAAATAAAAATTAGAAGGGAGACGAGTATATAAAATATTCTATCCCCAAAAAAAGATATATTAAATTGCTTTTTTTTTCTTTCTAATGGTAATAAGTGTAGACTATGAATGAATGATGGATAATGTATATGAAATATAAAAAATAAAAATAAAAATAAAATAAACTATAAATACAATTTAATCAATTCATCAGATACTCCAGAAGGTGTTAAAACACCTAAATCAGTTAATAATAAAGTTAAGTATTGAGGAGGTGTATAATCAACAGTAGGATTAGAAGAAGCTAAGCTTGATTCTGTTTGAGTAGAACTAAAAGATTTTCTTCTTGTTGTAAAACTAACTATTTCTGGGGTACTGGATGGTAAATCATATTGATTTAACGGATATACACGTACAAATTTATAACTATATACAAAATAAATAAAAATAAAAAGGATGTATTTAGTTAGCTGAACCTGTTTTTTATTATGTTTTTATGTAAGATTCTAGATTTTTCTTTATTTTCTTCCCATTAGGATTTCCTTTTTATTTTTTTATACCTTTCAGCAACAGCATAAACAGGTTTTCCAAGTGCTTTTGCCACTAATGCAATTTGATAAGTACCAATTTGATTGATCACACCACCGTTTTCTACTACACCTTCAGCACCAACAAATACCATATCTACTTTATCCATAATGTATCCAACAGCTGCATCTAAAACCGGTCTACATGGAATACCAGCAGCCTTTAATTCTTCGGCAGCTTGAAGCCTATTTTTTTTTAAAAAAATAAATAAATAAATAAATAAATAGATTAATAGGTAAATAAAATAATCATAATCACGAGTGTATACTTCCATCTTTTATTTCCATCTTTTATTTATTTCATTTTTATACTTGTATAAACATTTACCCTTCACTATTAGGTCTTCCTTCTGTAACGTATACTTTAAATCTTTTATTTTGTACGTTAGCTGCATGATTTAAAACTGCCATAATGACACGAGAATAAGCTTGAACTAAAATGACTGCGTTATCATGAATGAATTGTGCTCCAATTTCTGCTGCTTTGATTCTAGCTAATGATGCTTTATCTATAATTAATGCTGCTCGTGATAAAAGATTAATTTTAAATTCATCAAATGTACGTGCTTCTGCTGATAACTAATATACATATATATTTATAAAGTTATATGAACGATGAATGACCATGAATAATAGTAATAATAATAGTACATCGTAAATTTTATCTATCACACTTATTTATTTTTATTTATTACCGAAAAATCATGAGAGTTTCTTTTTACAAAACGTAAAAATAAGTCAAGACCTGCAAGTGTAGCAATAGTGGCTTTATGTTGATATAACTTATTTCCTCTTCCATCTGGATTTTCAGAATCGTCACGAAGTTCTTTTGCTGCTTTTTCTAAAGTTTGCATAAATTCTGACATGGTGGGGGCTAGTTGATATTTAAATTACATAGTGCATTTTTAAGTTATATACATATAATTAGAGTAATAAAAGGAAATATTACGTATTATAATATATATTTATATAGATAAAATAAGTATGTATGCTATATCCACTAATTTTATAAATATATATGTTTAGAAAAAAAAGAATGTTTTTTATTACCAGTACTATGTCTAACAAACTCTGTTAGTGCTTTAAATATAGCAACAGGAGTTGATACATCCTATAGTTTTTTTTTTGAAATAAAAAATTTCGAGCTATTATTATTATAATTTTTCAAATTTATTTATCTATTTATTTATATAGTAACATATATTATTTGATCATACTCTATCCTCTAAATAATCATGATATGCTGAAACAACATTAAAATCTACACCAGTACCAGAAATCATTATAAAGTTATTTTATACTATTTTTTTTAGCAAAAAAAAGTGTATATTTATTATTTTTGAAAATTTTTATCCTAGGTAATTTTAGCTCCGCCTCTCAGTACGACGCTGCGTCAATATGATTAAAATAAATGATTTAAATTTTAAATAAATAAATTAAATATCGTTTCCGCTTTGCTTTATTTTTAATATACTTTTACTTGCTATTTCTAGTATTTCTTTTACTACTAAATATTACATATATTATTTTACCTATTGTAACTTTTGATATAATAATAATATAAAATATCATGTATAAACAGTATAAAATCATAACCTACAAGGCGTAATAAGTTTCAAACCTAAACCTGCATATCAATTACTCGTCGAAATTTTTTTTGTAGAATGTTTTATAAGATTACTTGAATACGACATGTATATATACATACCAGCACCTGTTTAAAAAACACAACTATCATTTTTTCTTCTTTAATTTTTGTATATTCTCTTTCAATATCTCTAGCAATTGTGGTAGCCGCCGCAGTGGATCAAAACACAATAAAAATTTTGTGACCAAACACGCACTAAAAAACTCTGTTCGTTTTTGATCGATTAAAAAAGGATATTGATAAATATATGATCAATGGTGTAAGTTGGAAAGGATTATCTTTTTTTTAAAAAAAAATAAACAATCAATTCTTTATGCTTTATATATGGTGATAATGGAATAGTAATCCAATATAACGCTATAAAAAAAAACTTATATATTCATTGATATTATTAGAAATTGATATAGAAATACTGATCTTGGTAACTAAATAAATAAGTAATTGAAAAGAATAATAATTGATAGATTTATATAAATATGCGATTACTTCTCTTTTATATATTTATTCACTTTTTTTATTATTTATTTAGATTTAACATAATATTTGTACAAATTAAGAAAATTGAGATGGATATCTGGATTTAAATTTATTGTTTTTTCGCGATATTATGTCGTAGCATAAGAAAATTGTGGTGATTAATGGAAATATTTAGTCGTTATGGATTATTAAGCAACAACAATCTAATCAATAAAAATAAACTGAAGAAAATTTTTGTCTAATGTGATCAAATATATATATATATATATATATATTAATTAATCCTGTAATATTATCATTAAATTATAGATATAACCTTAGATATATTAATTACCAACATAGATATATTTTAACATAAAAAATCTACTCACAATATTATAAAAATTAGTGTATTTTTAAAATGTACTTATATACTATAAAGGAATATATTTTATGATATAATTTATAAAAATTGGATAATTAAAATATTCATTGGTTTATTTATAACTCATAATTTCATTTTCATGTTAAGAAGCAATCCTATAATAATACATAAAATCCAATACTAATATCTACGTTTAATTCGAGTATATTTAATTTTATATATTTAATAATGTAAATATTCATCATATTACAGTTGATTATTATTACCATTTGTATCCAATTGTAATCATTGTTTAGTAAAAAAAAGCGATATCATAAATAAACTTTAATTCTATTTTAAAAGCGGTGTTTTAATTTTTATAATTTATATAAACTGATAGAAAAAAATTTTGCTTGATTTTTTTTCACCTTTCTTTCTTTTTTTCTCTAACTCTTTTAAATAAAAAATGACGGTGTCGGCGCTCGCTTCACTTTTGGATAATGATTTGTATAAATTTACTATGCAAAATGTTGTATTCAAACACTATAAAGATACACGCGTTGTTTATCAATTTACTAATCGTGAAAAGGAATTACAACTTAATTCAGAGGCTGTAGAATGGTTACAAGAGCAAATCCGAGGTAATATATATATTATAATATACCTCTTTATATACTTTTCCGTTCAATGATACTTATATATATATATGTATGTATATGTATATAGAATTGGCTAATCTATCGCTTACAGAAGAAGAAATCAAGTTTTTATCTAATTTACCTTTCTTTGATACTGACTATATTGATTATTTAAAAACGTTTCGTTATCAGCCATTAAAACATATTGTTACCTCGTTTGACCCAACCACAAATGATTTTCAATTAGAAATAACTGGATTATGGCATGAGACGATTTTATATGAAGTTCCCTTATTGGCTTTGATATCTGAATCTTATTTTCGATTCGTGGATAAAGATTGGAATTACGAAGGACAACATGATTTGGCCCATGAAAAAGCAAAAAAATTGTTACAATCTGGATGTTTATTTTCGGAATTTGGAACAAGACGTCGAAGGGACTTTAAAACACAAGATCTTGTAGTGAAAGCGTTAGTAGATGAACATCAACTTTATCATCAATCATCCTCATCTTCACCAAAAAAGGGGGCTCTTTCTGGTACAAGTAATGTTTATTTGGCTATGAAAAATAATATTACTTGTATCGGTACTGTAGGTAATGAAATAAAATAAAATATATGAATTTTTTTTTTTTTTGCGTATATAAATAATATAAATAAGTTTTATGTATCATGTACCTATAGATGAAATTTTAATATTTCTATTTTTAATATTATTTTTTGTTAATATATATATATAGCACACGAATTCTTTATGGGAGTATCTGCATTGGAAGGGATTGAACATGCAAATAAAAAAACTTTGGAGATATGGTATGATAATTATAAAGGAGCACTCGGCATTGCATTGACAGATACTTTTACAACAGGACTCTTCTTAAAGGATTTTAATAAAGATTTAGCAGATAAATACATTGGAGTACGACAAGATTCTGGTAACCCTAAAGATTTTATTCCTTTAATTGTTCAGCATTATCAATCATTAGGAATCGACCCTTCTACCAAGGTTATTGTGTTTTCTGATGCATTGAATGTGGATCGTGCTACTGAATTATTATCATTAAGTGAACAGCATGGGATTAAGGCTAGTTTTGGCATCGGCACCTCTTTCACCAATGATTATAAAAAAGAATCTAATCCTGCGGAAAAAAGTAAACCACTTAATATTGTTATTAAATTGAAGGAATGTAATGGGGAACGTGTAATCAAATTAAGTGATGATGCTTTGAAGCATAGTGCTGATAAAGAAACCATTGATCGTTTTAAACATAAATTAGGCTTACAATAATTAAAAAAAAATAGATTTTATGCTTTATATATATACAACTTATCATCTCAATGAAAAAAAGTTTTTATTATTAAAATACTACTATAAACATAAATATATGAACATTTTCATGTATATGATTTTATTTTATGTATGGTTTTTATATATTATTTTTATTCTTTTTTTACGGTTTTTATTTTTTATTTTAGCGATATATGTATATTACACATGAGTAAATATATTTCATATATATATATTCATACAAATAATAAAATAAATCAATGATATAATGTAATGATAAAAAAATAAAAATAAAATAATTAAACATAATAAATAAATGGCATTTGTAGTAAAATGGAAAAAATAAATAAGTAAAAAGTAGATAAAATAAATAAATATTAGAATAGTTCGTATACATGATTAATTAAGTATTCTATAGTTGCATTTTTTGAACTCATATCAATAAGATCTCTAGTAGCATCTTGATCTCGTAACAAAGTAGGACCAAATACCATAGCTAAATTTCTTGTAGTCATTAAATTTTCATCATGATATTGTTGTACTCTAATAGAGGTAAAAGAGATAATGATATATATAAATAAGTATATGATGATTTAAATGCATTTCTTTTTCTTTTATTTTATTCTTACGCGTCCAAATGATATATAAGTTTGGCAAGGGTATCGTAATTAGTTTTGGGTAACTTGAGTAAAAGCTCACAAAATGTTTCCAATTTGTCGGGTCCATCAGGTAAGGCTAATAAATTAATAAATTAATAAATATAATTATCACCACCATTATTATTACTATATATAAAGATACTTACTAACTATATCAATCCATTGAGGATATAATTCATAAGACATTAAAGGATCAGGGAGTTCTCTTAAATATGTTTTCAAAACACTTGTCACAGCACAGATATCATTAATGACTTCATCATTCATTAAATCAATACCATCACCACGATCAAAACCTTGTTGGATCAATCTCATTTGAGCAGCACCTCCAGATTTACGATATATGCCTTCATAATCCATCCCGCGTGCTTCTACAGCTTTAATACATGATTCCACTATGTATGGTATTGGTCTATTTTCTAATTGAGCTTGAGATGTAAGATCATTTCCAAACATACTTTGTCCTATTTATATTTATTAGAATAAAAATAAATGAATATGAAAATATAAATAAATAATTCATATATATATTTCCATATATTTATTTATTTATGATTTTTTTTCTTTTCCTTTTTTGTCTAATTTTTTCTTCCCTTTTCTTTATTTTTATTATCATTTTATTTTTTAATTACCTTTATTTTCATCTTGAGGTACATTTTCAGAGCATACAGCAGGTACACTACCTAAACAACGTGTATGTACCGTTAAATTACAAATTTGACATTTTAATTCAGAGACTCCCCATTTCATACGATCTGAACATCCTTCACATTTGACTGATTTATAAAAAGTAGTAGGTAAAAATGCATGCGATCCATCCTGACTTTGTTTATTCATAAAATTAAGTGTACTTGCGTTTGCATTATTACCATTGTGGTTAAAGTAATCACTAGCATTGCTACCATTAGGGGAATGGTGATGATGCTGATGCTGAGGTGATATGCTAGCTGCTGAATCTTTTCTAATAGGAGGAGGAGGAGGTGGAGTTGAAGATGAATGAGAACCATTGCTATTTGATTTATTATTACTACTACCAAATACATTAACCTTTTTAATTTTAAACATTTTAGGTGTCAAAATACCATTGTAGCTATCTCTTGATGCTACTTTTTGTACTTCTTGTACATTATTATTATTATTATTATTATCATGGTTGGTGGATGAAGCGTATGACATTTCTGAAGATTTACGTTGCATCAATTCATCCGTTAAAAAAGATGTTCCAGCAAAAACAGCAGCAGCTTCACGTTCTCTTTCAATGACCCTTCTTGATAAATTGTTATTCATTTCGGATAATTCAGCAATTTTGGTATTCAACATAATCATATCTGTAATCACATCATCCCTTAATTTTGTTAATCCTGTTGTTTCTGTACGAAGTGATTCCTTTTCCTTTTTTAACATATTGATTTCAACTAATAATGATCTTTGTTGTTCATGTAAATGGGAAACGGGATCACTACAAATATATATATATATATAAACATAAATATAAATATAAAAATACTAGTCCTTTCTTTCTTATATTATTTTTATTTATTTATTTTAAAAAAATTACTCCCCCTTATTCTATTTCTTTCTTTTTTACCTAACAAGACCAGCTTGTTTTTGTTGGACAAAACTTTCAATATCAGTAGCTAAACGATCACAATGCTTTCTTAATTCATTACAAGTCATATCCAAATCCACTCTAATTTGGGCCACGCTTTCCATTTCTGCTTGATTTAAAGGTAAAAAGGTTTCACGACGAGAATGCATTTGTTGAATTAAAACCAATTGTCGTCTTAATTGAGCAATAGATGCTTCATGTTGTTGTCTTAACTCCGACTCTCTTCCAAATTCCTCTTTTGCTTTTGAAAATTCATCTAAAGCACGTTGACTTGCATCCTAAACATATATAAATATATATAAATAAATCAAGGGAAAAAAAAAAAAAGCCAATGAATATATTGTATTCGATTCATTCATTCCTTTTAATTTTATCTTTAACTTTAAATATATTATAATAAATGCTCTTATTATTAATAGTTACCTTTATTTTATTAAAATTTAATTCCATAGCTGCTAGTTTTTTTTTAGACTGTTTTAGTTCAGCTTCTAATTGTTCAGGGGACTTTTGAGCATCATCCAAATTATTTGATCTATCAGGAGGATTTGGGAAATCAAAGAAATTTAAAGAAGAACGTAACATATCTGAAGCACGATTAATAGTTGAAGAAACGTTTTTTGATGATGTAGATATGGATGATAATGAAGATGAAGATGGTAATGATGGTGGTACAGGCATTGGTTTATTATTGTTACTATATTGATAAGATGATAATGCTGAAGTTGACGCTGATGTTGTTAATTTATTTGAATTTAAAGATGATAAATAAGCATTACTATTATTATTATTATTACTATTATTATTGTTATTCAAAGATAAATTAGCACCTAAAGAGCTTGTTAAGTTAAGGATATCCACTGAATCATTTTCAAAAAAGGAAAGATTTAAACTAGGGAAATCCGATGAAAAATCTAATCGAGATAATCTTGATGATTTTCTTTTTGCATTGTTTGTTACAGGAGAAAGTGTGGATGATGGTGATGTAGTTGTAGTTGTATTATTTGTAGATTTACTATGTATATTTTCAGATCTTGAAGGTCTAGGTTGAATAGATGAAGGTGAAGATACATCTAATGAACTACCACGGGTATATTTATCATTTGATACTGGTTCTAATGTAGTATATAATTTTTGTTGTTGTCTTTTTTCTCTTCTTTTTTGTTTTTCTGCTCTTCTTTTTTCATAACATGGTGTACAAAAGATACCCTATATATGAATATAAATGTAAATAACTAAACCATCCATTATATATATATATACACATATTTTATTATTATATTACTTTGCTAGTTGGAGTAAATATAAGATCAGTAATTGTTTCATTACAAGATACACATTTAAAGCAATCAGCATGATATACTTCTTCACCTAAATGATTCAAAACAAATAAATAAATAGAAATAGAAATATTATTATTATTATTAAAATAGAAAAATATAGAGTCATGTTAAGTTATGTATATATACAAGAAAGCTTACCAGTCATAATAGCTTCATCATGAATAATGTTTTTACATAAAGTGCAAACATAAGAACAATCTTCGCAAACAGGACGGCCATCAGTTAATAATAATAAATTAGCGTTACAGTCTACAGGTTTATTACATTTAGTACAAACAAAGCTAATAATAATAACAATAAAGAAAGAAAATAAGCAAATCAAGAATAATATTTATTTCCCATTTTATGTAATACATATTATTATAATACCAATTCAAATGAAATAATGCTTCTCCGAAGGCAATAATAGATCCATCTTCGATTGGAAGACTACAACCAACACAGGAAGCTTTCTCTTCCATATTATTCTTTTTTTCAAAAATAAATTAAAATAAAAGATGATTAAAAGAGAGAGAAAGGTAGAAGAAAAAAAATTAGAGGAAGAAGAGAAAAAAAAAAAATTAGAGGAAGAAAAAGAAAAAATAATAATAATTTAAAATTCAAAAAATATTTAAAATGAGAAACATAAATTTGAGTTTGGGTTACACTAACATATTTAGGCATCACCAATTTCTTATACTTTTTGAAATAAATCCACATTCTGGAACGACTTATTAAAAGAGTCTATTGTCTTTTTTATTATTATTATTTTTTATATATAATTGGCTCTCATATGATAATATAAATATACATACATATTAATATATATATTCCCACTATCAATTATTAAAATCTTTTTTTTTTTATTATATATATTTATTTATTTTCTCAACTTTTCTCTCAGTCTATCGATCTCTCAATCTTTTAATCTCAAAGTAATACTAATAAACTAACTTTTAATATAATAATAATTAAACTTTCATATAATATTTTTTAAATAACGACTTATAATAAAATGCAATAAATTAATGATTAATAAAACATTTGTTACATTTATAAATATTTTATTTAATATTAAAAACACCTAAAAAAAATATTATTCATAATTGGAAATAGATATAAAATCACCGTCATCATCCATATTTAGTATAAAAGGACTTTGTATTTATTTATCCTCTCATTTAATAAATATTGAAGGAAAAGAGCAATGACCACTCTACTGCTCTTTTTTAAAAAAAAGGGGTGGAAATCAAAAAACATGTCTGGATTTAAATTCGCATAGAAGTAATTTTTATTTTTTTAAAACCACCTTTCTTTCTTTTTTTTTTTCTTCTTTCCTTCTATTTTCTTTTTTACCTTTTTTCTTTTTTAAAAAACTTAAACTTATTTTGTTATTACGTGTTTTTATTCTCTTTCTTTGTTCTTTCTTTCTTTTTTCTTTTTTTATAAATATAATAATAATGCTTTTATTGAAGCATAATGCATTATCTGTAGAAGATTTATTTACAATTGAACGAGTAAATATTTTAGAAATAGAATTAAATTAAACATAAACTGCATTAATTCATTTAATTTATTCTTCTTTTATAAACTTTAAACATTTATATATAGCAATTATTACGTTGGCTAGATAATAAAGAATTAGATATTGGGCTAGATTTTAATGTACTAAGTCTCGGACGAGTGGATATATATGGTTATCTATTAGGGATCTTTACTCGATTAGGATGTTTAGATACATTACAAATAACACCATCTGAATTACTCGACTTTCTGATTGATGTTGACACAGCTTATTTAAATGCACCTTATCATTCATTTTACCATGCTGTAGATATAGTTTTTGTTATCTATTACATGTTAACAAAATTAAATGCGAATCATTATTTATCCAATCTACATATTGCTGCTCTTCTTATTGCTGGTTTATGCCATGATATTGGTCATGTAAGTACCCACTTTATATCTCTCTTTCTCCTTCCTTTCTCCTTTTTTTATAATTATTATTATCGTTCATTTATTATATTGAATCATAATAATAATGGTAATGATAATAATTATAATGCTTTTTTTTTTTTTTTTTACTCCTTAAAAAAAGATATATATAATAAAAAAAATGAAAATGGTAATAGAAAAGATGATTGACTTGTACACCTTTTTTTATTCTCATTCTTCTATTTAGCCAGGATATAACAATATATATCAAGTGAATTTTAAAACAGAGCTTGCTATAAAATACAACAATGAATCAGTCTTGGAAGCATATTCATCAGATTTAACCAAGTCACTTTTACTAGAAAAACATGTTAATTTTGTAAATACAATGTCATTTGAAGTAAAGCAACAGTGGATTCATCAAATAGAAAAATTAATTTTACAAACAGATATGCTTTATCATTATACTTTACAAGAACAAGCTGGTCTACTTGAAGAAGTATTATATCAACAATGTATAGAACAAACGTTTAAAAGTGGTTATGATACGCCTGATACTACAACGCAATCTACACTCAAAAATAATAGTAATGATACAGATTATTTTAACTTATTAATACCCCCTTCATCAACTATCAATCACACATCATCTCAACTTGTTTACCCAAATGTACCATCACAATGGGTTGTACCGAACATGACTTTATCTCCTTCTTGCTTTTTTAATTCTTCAATAACCACAACTACATCACCTTATAGCGAAACAACAACTCAAATTAGCTCTCCTAATACTATTCTCACTAATAATAATACTAATGATATGATGATTATACAAACTTCTTTGGATGAGGATCAATGTATACAATTTTTATCTATTTTATTGCATGCAGCAGATATAAGTAATACAGTTCGACCATGGAATATATCTAAACAATGGTCTGATTTAATCGTACAAGAGTTTTTTAGGCAAGGGGACTGTGAAAAAATAGCAGGATTGAATGTATCACCAGGAATGGATCGTGATTTATCAACACAGCCAGATATTAGTTTAACGTTTGGAGATTTAGTAGTTCGACCTTATTTTGAGGCTTTAACTAATTTATTACCTGATGCTTATATCTTTTTAGAAACATTAGAAAAGAATCGCGATGAGTGGTTGAAAATCAAAGCTCAACAACAACCTCTTTCTCCTCATCCAACAACAAAATTAAATAATAAAAGGTTGTCAATTATCCAATACCCTTATGGCCATCCTTATCATGATAATAATAGCAATACTCAACAGCAACAAGAATGGTTACAAGAACGTCAATTCCCTAATAGCTTACTACCTATACCTAAATCAAAAAGTACTCATCATTCAAATGAAAGGCGTGTTTCTGTAGCTGCTGGTACTATTTCAATTCCCGATCATTTGGATTTAAATGGTAAATCAAATCTTAAAGTAAAAGGTCGTTGTCAATCAGGTTTAAGAAGTTATTCATTGGTTTCGGATAGAGTGGATATATTTAGAAAACCTAGTTATATTCCTCCAACAAAGTAAATAATAAGAAGAAAAATAATAATAATAATAATAATAATAAAAACTTGATCTCATTCTTGTTCTCATTCTTCCATTTCTTTCTTTTTTTTATTTATTATTAATATAGAAGTTATCGATCCTCTACTTTACCCGTTATTCACAAAAGAATGTCATTACATACACCGACGTCAACTTTAGCAACATCAACGATAACAGCCACAACATTGAATACTCATATTAATGCTAATAATAATCATCCGTTATCATCATCTTTTATTAAGTTTATAAGAAATCATATTCATTCTATATATATATTATTGTATATATTATTATTTATTATATTATATGTTTTATTACAAATGTCAAAATAGTAAAAAAGAGGAAACAAAAATAAAATAAAAATATATCATCATCATCATACATAGTTCGGAATACGTATTTGTATGATTTTTTTTTTAAAAGTAATACAATAATTTCTCACTTTGAAAAACAGGTTTTTTTTTTTTTTTCTTTT